>CM030368.1:216443923-216627692 GCA_017893485.1 Hemerocallis citrina
CAGTACAATCTGCCGACTTTAGGACAGTAAATTTTTGGCTGACTAAACTAGAAGGTGACTTTCTTGCAATCATCAGAGAAATTCGTCAATACCAAGCTCGCCAAAATGAAACCCACAGTCTTCTCCTCAAAATAACACAGTTCTCGTCTACCACTCGATCAGAAAGTGATCGAAAACAGTGGACTATAGCCCACTAAATGTGGGAAATACAAATTCTGACAAAAGTGGTCGAAAACTGTGGACTCTAGCCCAGAAGTGAGGCTAAAACAGTCAAATACAAAATTTCACGAAAACTGCCAGAAACTGTGGACTATAACCCACAAAATGAGGACAAAACAGTAAAATACTAAATATCATGAAAGTGACCGAAAACAGTGGAGTAGCCCACTAAATGAGGGACATAAAAATTCTCACGAAACTGGCCAAAAACAATGGACTATAGCCCACAAGTGATGCTAAAACAGTCAAATACAAAATTTCACGAAAACTACCAGAAACTGTGGACTATAACCCACAAAATGAGGCCAAAACAGTAAAACACTACATCTCATGGAAGTGGCCGAAAACAGTGGATTATAGCCCAAAAAATGTGGGACATAACAATTCTCACGAAAGTGGCCGGAAACAATAGACTATAGCCCACAAGTGATGCTAAAACAATCAAATACAAAATTTCACGAACACAACCAGAAACCTTGGACTATAACCCACAAAATGAGGCCAAAACAGTAAAAAATGAAATGTCATAAAAGTGATCAAAATAAGGGTCAGCCCACAAATTGAGGGATACAAAAAAATTTACGAAAGTGGCCGAAAACTGTAGACTATAGCCCACAAATGAGGCTAAAACAGTCAACTACAAAATTTCACGAAAACAGTCGGAAACTGTGGACTATAACCCACAAAATGAAGACAAAACAGTAAAATACGAAATCTCATGAATGTGTTCGAAAACAGTTTACTATAGTCCACAAAATGAGGGAAATAATAATTTCACGAAATTGGCCGAAAACTGTAGACTATAGCCCAAAAATTAGACAAAAACATTCAAATACAAATGAGGCTAAAACAGTCAACTACAAAATTTCACGAAAATGGTCGGAAACTGTGGACTATAACCCACAAAATGAGGACAAAACAGTAAAATACAAAATCACATGAATGTGTTCGAAAACAGTTTACTATAGTCCCCAAAATGAGGGAAATAATAATTTCACGAAATTGGCCGAAAACTGTAGACTATAGCCCAAAGATGAGACAAAAACATTCAAATACAAAATTTCACGAAAACAGCCGGAAACTGTGTACTATAACCAACAAAATGAGGCCAAATCAGTAAAATATGAATTCTCATTAAAGTGATTGAAAACAGTGAAATATAGCCCACAACACGAGAGAAATAAAAATTCAAACGAAAGTGGCCAAAAAATGTGGACTATAGCCAACAAATGAGGCTAAAACAGGCAAATACAAAATTTCATGAAAACGGCCGAAACTGTGCACTATAACCCACAAAATGAGGCCAAAACAGTAAAATACAAAATCTCATGAATGTGATCGAAAACAATGGACTATAGCCCACCAAATGTGGGAAATAAAAATTCTCACGAAAGTGGCCGAAAACTGTGGAGTATAGCCCACAAGTGAGGCTAAATCAGTCAAATACAAAATTTCACGAAAACGGCTAGAAACTGCGGACTATAACCCACAAAATCAGGCCAAAACAGTAAAATACGAAATCTCATGAATATGATCGAAAACAGTGGACTATAGCCCACCAAATGTGGGAAATAAAAATTCTCACGAAAGTGGCCAAAAACTGTGGAGTATAGCCCACAAGTGAGGCTAAATCAGTCAAATACAAAATTTCACAAAAACGGCCAGAAACTGCGGACTATAACCCACAAAATCGGGCAAAAACAGTAAAATACAAAATCTCATGAAAGTGATCGAAATCAGTGTACAACTGTGGGAAATAAAAATTCGCACAAAACTGGCTGAAAATTGTGGACTATCGCCCACAAGTTAGGCTAGAACAGTCAAATACAAAATTTCACGAAAACGGCCGGAAACTGTGGACAATAACCCACAAAATGAGGCCAAAACAGTAAAATACGAAATCTCATGAAAGTGTGGGAAAAACTTCACTATAGCCCACAAAATGAGGGAAATAAAAATTCACATGAAAGTGTCCGAAAACTGTGGACTATAGCCCACAAATGCAGCTAAAATAATCAAATACAAAAGTTCACGAAAACAGACGAAACTATAGACTATAACCCACAAAATGAGGCCAAATTTGTAAAATACGAAATCTTATAAAACTGATCGAAAACAGTGTATTATAGCCCACAAAATGAGGGAAATATAAAATTTCACGAAAGTGGCCGACAAGTGTGTACTGTAGCCCACAAATGTAGCTAAAATAGCCAATTACAAAATTTCACGAAAACGGCTGGAAATAGTGGGCTATAATCCACAAAATGTGGCCAAAACAGTAAAATACAAAATCTTATGAAAGTGATCGAAAACAGTGGACTATAGCCCACTAAATGTGGAAAATAAAAATTCTCACGAAAGGAGCTAAAAACTGTGGACTATAGCACACAAGTGAGGCTGAAACAGTAAAATACAAAATTTCCCGAAAACGGCCAGAAACTGCGCACTATAACCCACAAAATGAAGCCAAAACAGAAAAACACAAAATGTCATTAAAGTGACCGAAACCAGTGTACTATAGCCAACAAAATGAGGGAAATAAAAATTTCACGAAAGTGGCCGAAAACTGTGGAATATAGCCCACAAATGCGGCTAAAATAGTCAAATACACAATTTCACGAAGACGGTCAGAAACTGTGGACTGTAACCCACAAAATGACGCCAAAACAGTAAAATACGAAATTTCATGAAAGTGATCGAAAATAATGTACTAATAGCCCACAAAATGTCACAAATAAAAAATCTCATGTAAGTGATCGAAAACTGTGGACTATTGCTCACAAATGAGGCTAAAACAGTCAAATACAAATTTTCACGAAAACGGCCGGAAACTGCGGACTATAACCCACAAAATGAGGCCAAAACAGTAAAATACGAAATCTCATGAAAGTGTTCGGAAACAATTTACGATAGCACAAAATGCGGGAAATAAAAATTCACACGAAAGTGGCCGAAAACTATGGACTATAACCTACAAATGAGGCTAAACCAGCCAAATACAAAAGTTCACGAAAACAGTCAGAAACTGTGGAATAGAACCGACAAAATGAGCCCAAATAGTAAAATACGAAATTTCAAGAAAGTGATCCAAAATAGTGGACTATAGCCCACTAAATGTGGGAAATAAAAATTCTCACGAAAGTGACCGAAAACAGTGGACTATTGCCCCCAAATGAGGCTCAAACTGTCAAATACAAAATATCTCTAAAACCGCAGGAAAGTGTGGACTATAACCCACAAAATGAGGCCAAAACAGTAAAATACGAAATCTCATGAAACTGATCGAAAACACTGTACTATAGCCCACAAAATGAGGAAAATAAAAATTTCACGAAAGTGGCAGAAACTGTGGACTACAGCCCACAAAATTAGGCCAAAACAGTAAAATACAAATTCTCATGAAATTGATCGAAAACAATATAGTATATATAGCCAAACAAAACGAGGGAAATAAAAATTCACGCGAAAATCGCCGAAAACTATGGACTATAGCCCATAACCGAGGCTAAAACAGTCAAATACAAAATTTCACAAAAAACTGCCGAAACTATGGTCTATAACACACAAAATGCGGCCAAAACAGTCAAATAAGAATTCTCCAGAAAGTGATCGAAATCAGTGTATTATAGCCGACAAAATGAGGAAAATAAAAAATTTCACAAAAGTGACCGAAAACTGTGTACTATTATATAGCCCACAAATGAAGCTAAAACAGCCAAACACCAAATTTCACGAAAACCGCCAGAAATAGTGGACTATAACCCACAAAATGAGGTCAAAACAGTAAAATACGAAATCTCAGGAAAGTGATCGAAAACAGTGGAATATAGCCCACTAAATGTGGAAAATAACGAAAATGGCCGAAAACTGTGGACTATAGCCCACAAGTGAGACTAAAACAGTAAAATACAAAATTTCACGAAATCGGCCTGAAACTGTGGACTATAACCCACAAAATGAGGCCAAAACAGTAAAATAAGAAATCTCATGAAAGTGTTGGAAAAACTTTACTATAACACACAAAAGGATGGAAATAAAAATTCACACGAAAGTGTCCGAAAACTGTGAACTATACCCCACAAATGAGGCTAAAACAGTCAAATACAAAATTTCACGAAAATGGCCGAAACTGTGGACTATAACCCACAAAATTAGGCTAAATTTGTAAAATACGAAATCTCATAAAACTGATCAAAAACAGTGTATTATGGCCCACAAAATGAGGGAAATAAAAAATTTCACGAAAGTGACCGACAACTGTGTACTATAGCCCACAAAATGAGGGAAATAAAAATTTGCACGAAAATGGTCGAAAACTGTGGACCATAAACCACAAATTGAGGCTAAAACAGTCAAAAACAAAATTTCACGAAAACGGTCGAAAACGGTTGACTATAAACCACAAAATGATGCCAAAATAGTAAAATATGAAATTTCATGAAAGTATACGAAAACAGTGTACTATAGCCCACAAAAGGTGAGAAATAAAAATTCTCACGAAAGTGATCGAAATCTGTGGACTATAGCCCACAAATAAGGCTAAAACAGTCAAATACAAATTTTCACGAAAACGGCCGGAAACTGTGGACTATAACCCACAAAATGAGGCCACACCAGTGAAATACGAAATCTCATGAAAGTGTTCAAAAACAATTTACTATTGCCCACAAAATGAGGGAAATAAAAATTCACACGAAAGTGGTCGGAAACAATGGACTATAGCCCACAAATGAGGCTAAAACAGTCAAATACAAAATTTCACGAAAACGGTCGGAAACTGTGGACTATAACCAACAAAATGGGGCCAAGACAGTAAAATACGAAATTTCAAGAAAGTGATCGAAAATAGTGGACTACAGCCCACTAAATGTGGAAAATAAAAATTCTCACGAGTGGCCGAAAACTGTGGACTATAGCCCACAAATGAGGCTAGCATAGTCAAATACAAAATTTTACGAAAACGGCCGGAAACTGTGGACTATAACCCACAAAATGAGGCCAAAACAGTAAAATACGAAATCTCATGAAAGTGATCGAAAACAGTGTACTATAGCCCATGAAACAAGGGAAATAAAAATTCACACGAATGTGGCCGAAAACTGTGGACTATAGCCAACAAATGAGGCTAAAACAGTCAAATACAAAATTTCATGAAAACGGCAGGAAACTGGGGACAAGAGTCCATAAAATGAGGCCAAAACCGTAAAATACGAAATCTCATTAAACTGATCGAAAACAGTGGACTGTAGCCCACTAAATGTGGGAAATAAAAATTCTCACGAAAGTGGTCGAAAACTTTGGACTATAGCCCACAAGTGAGGCTAAATAGTAAAATACAAAATTTCACGAAAATGGCCAGAAACTGTGGACTGTAACCCACAAAATGAGGCCAAAATAGTAAAATACGAAATCTCATGAAAGTGATCGAAAACAGTGTAGTATAATCTACAAAATGATGGACATTAAAAAATTCACGAAAGTGCCCGAAAACTGTAGACTATAGCCCACCACTGAGGCTAAAACTGTCAAATACAAAATTTCACGAAAACGGTCGGAAACTGTGGACTATATAACCCACAAAATGAGGCCAAAATAGTAAAATACGAAATTTTAAGATAGTGATCGAAAACTGTGTACCCACAAAATGTGAGAAATAAAAATTCTCACGAAATTGATCGAAAACTGTGGACTATAGCCCACAAGTGAGGATAAAACAGTCAAATACAAAATTTCACGAAAATAGTCAGAAACTGTAGACTATAACCGACAAAATGAGGCCAAAACTGTAAAATAAAAAATTTCAACAAAGTGATCGAAAACAGTGGACTATAGCCGACTAAATGTGGGAAACAAAATTCACACGAAAGTGGCCGAAAACTGTGGACTATAGCCCACAAATGAGGATAAAACAGTCAAATACAAAATTCACGAAAACGGCCAGAAACAGTGGACTATAACCCACAAAATGAGGCCAGACAATAAAATACGAAATTTCATGAAAGTGATCGAAAACAGTGGACTATAGCCCACTAAGTGTCGGAAATAAAAATTCTCACGAAAGTGGCCGAAAACTGTGGACTATAGCCCACAGGTTAGGCTAAAACAGTCACATACAAAATTTTACAAAAACGGCCAGAAACTGTGGACTATAACCCACAAAATGAGGCCAAAACAGTAAAATACGAATCCTATGAAAGTAATCGAAATTAGTGTACTATGACCCACAAAATGAGGCCAAAATAGTAAAACACAAAATCTAATAAAAGTGATCGAAAATAGTGTATTATAGCCCACAAAATGAGGAAGATAAAAATATTAAAGAAAGTGGCCGAAAACTGTGTACTACAGCCAGCAAATGAGGCTAAAATAGCCAAATATAAAATTTCACGAAAATGGTCGGAAATAGTGACTATAACCTACAAAATGAAGCAAAAACAGTAAAATACGAAATCTCATGAAAGTGATCGAAAACAGTGGACTATAGCCCATTAAATGTGGGAAATAAAAATTCTGATAAAAGTGGCCGAAAACTGTGGAATCTAGCCCACAAGTGGGGCTAAAACAGTCAAATACAAAATTTCACGAAAACTGTCAGAAACTATTAACTATAACCCCTAAAATGAGGCCAAGATAGTAAAATACTAAATCTCACGAAAGTGACCGAAAACAGTAGACTATAGGCCACTAAATGTGGGACATAAAAATTCTCACAAAAGTGACCGAAAACAATGGACTATAGCCCACAAGTAATGCTAAAACAGTCAAATACAAAATTTTACGAAAACTGCCAGAAACTATGGACTATAACCCTCAAAATGAGGCCAAAACAATAAAAAACGAAATCTCATGAAAGTGATCGAAATCAGTGTAAGCCCACAAAATGAGGGAAACAAAAAATTTCACGAAAGTGGCCGAAAACTGTGGACTATAGCCCACAAATGAGGCTAAAACAGTCAACTACAAAATTTCACAAAAACGGTCAGAAACTGCGGACTATAATCCACAAAATGAGGCCAAAACAGTAAAATACGAAATCTTATGAAAGTGTTCGAAAACAGTTTACTATAGCCTACAAAATGAGGGAAATAATAATTTCACGAAAGTGGCCGAAAACTGTGAACTATAGCCCATTAATGAGGCTAAAACAATGAAATACAAAAATTCACGAAAATGGCCAGAAACTGTGTACTATAACCAACAAAATGAGGCCAAATCAGTAAAATACGAAATCTCATGAAAGTGATCGAAAACAGTGAACTATAGCCCACAAAACGAAGGAAATTAAAATTCACACAAAAGTGGTTGAAAACTGTGAACTATAGCCCCCCACAAATGAGGCTAAAATTGTCAAATACAAAATTTCACGTAAACGGCCGAAACGGTGGACTACAACCCACAAAATGAGGCCAAAACAGTAAGATACGAAATCTCATGAAAGTGATCGAAACAGGGGACAATAGCCCACAATGTGGGAAATAAAAATTCTCACAAAAGTGGCCGAAAACTACGGGTTATAGCCCTTTAGTGAGGCTAAAACAGTCAAATAAAAATTTCACGAAAACTGCCGGAAACTGTGGACTATAATCCACAAAATGAGGTCAAAACAGTGAAATATGAAATCTCATTAAAGTGTTCAAAAACAATTTACAATAGCCCACAAAATAAGGAAAATAAAAATTCACACGGAAGTGGCCGAAAACTATGGACTATAGCCCACAATTGAAGCTAAAACAGTCAAATACAAAATTTCACGAAAACGGTCGGAAACTGTGGACTATAACCGACAAAATGGGGCCAAGACAGTAAAATACGAAATTTCAAGAAAGTGATCGAAAATAGTGGGATACAGCCCACTAAATGTGGGAAATAAAAATTCTCACAAAAGTGGCCGAAAACTGTGGAGCCCACAAGTGAGGCTAAATAAGAAAATACAAAATTTCACGAAAACGGTCCGAAATTGTGGATTATAACCCACAAAATAAGACCAAACGGTAAAATACGAAATCTCATAAAACTGATGGAAAACAGTGTATTATAGCCCACAAAATGAGGGAAATAAAAAATTTCACGAAAGTGGCCGACAACAGTGTACTATAGCCCACAAATGTACCTAAAACAGCCAATTACAAAATTTCACGCAAACGGCCAGAAATAGTGGTCTATAACCCACAAAATGAGGCCAAAACAGTAAAATACGAAATCTCATTCAAGTGATCGAAATTAGTAAGCCCACCAAATGAAGGAAATAAAAAAATTCGCGAAAGTGGCGGACATCAGTGAGCAGACAAATGAGGCTAAAACAGTCAAATACAACATTTCACGAAAACGGTCGGAGACTGTGGACTATAACCGACAAAATGAGGCCAAAACACCAAAGTACGAAATTTCATGAAAGTGATCGAAAACTGTGGACTATAAAGTGGCCGAAAACTGTGGACTATAGCCCACAAGTGAGGTTAAAACAGTCAAATACAAAATTTCACGAAAACGGCCAGAAACTATGAACTATAACCCACAAAATGAGGCCAAAACAGTAAAGTACGAAATTTAATGAAAGTGATCGAAATTTGTGTACTATAACCCACAAAATGAGGCCAAAATAGTAAATTACGAAATCTAATAAAAGTGATCGAAAATGTTGTATTATTGCCCACAAAATGAGGGAAATAAAAAAATTCACGAAAGTGGGCAAAAACAGTGTACAAATAGCCAACAAATGAGGCTAAAACAGCCAAATACAAAATTTCACGAAGACGGTCGAAAATAGTGGACTATAACCCACAGAGTGAAGCCAAAACAGTAAAATACGAAATCTCATGAAAGTGATCGAAAACAGTGGACTATAGCCCAATAAATGTGGGAAATAAGAATTCTGACAAAAGTGGCTGAAAACTGTGGACTCTAGCCCACAAGTGAGGCTAAAACAGTCAAATACAAAATTTAACGAAAACTGTCAGAAACTGTGGACTATAACCCCTAAAATGATGCCAAAACAGTAAAATACTAAATCTAATGAAAGTGACCGAAAACAGTGGACTATAGCCCACTAAATGTGGGACATAAAAATTCGCACGAAAGTGGCCGAAAACAATGGACAATAGCCCACAAGTGATGCTAAAACAATCAATTACAAAATTTCACGAAAATGGCCGGAAACTGTGTACTATAACCAACAAAATGAGGCCAAATCAGTAAAATACGAAATCTCATAAAAGTGATCGAAAACAGTGAACTGTGGCTGAAAACTGTGGACTATAGCCCACAAATGAGGGAAAAACAGTCAAATACAAAATTTCACGAAAACAGCCGAAACTGTGGACTACAACCCACAAAATGAGGCCAAAATAGTAAGACACGAAATCTCATTAAAGTGATCGAAAACAGGGCACAATAGCCCACCAAATGTGGGAAATAAAAATTTCACGGAAATGGCCGAAAAATGTGGACTATAGCCCACAAATGAGGCTAAAGCAGTCAAATACAGAACTTCACGAAAACGGCCGGAAACTGTGGACTATAACCGACAAAATGAAGCCAAAACAGTAATATACAAAATTTCAAGAAAGTGATAAAAAATCGTGGACTATAGCCCACAAAAGGTGGGAAATAAAAATTCTCACGAAAGTTACCGAAAACTGTGGACTATAGCCCACAAATGAGGCAATAACGATCAAATACAAAATTTCACGAAAACTGCCGGAAACTGTGGACTATAACCCACAAAATGAGGCAAAAACAGTAAAATACGAAACGTCATGAAAGTGATCGAAACAGTGTACTATAGCCCAAAAAATGAGGGAAATAAAAATTTTACGAAAGTGGCCGTAAAATGTGGACTATAGCCTACAAATGAGGCTAAAGCAGTCAAATAAAAAATTTCACGAAAACGGCCGAAAACTGTGGACTATAACCCACGAAATGAGGTCAAAACATTAAAATACGAAATCTCATTAAAGTGATTGAAAATAGTGGACTGTAGCCCACTTAATGTGGGAAATAAAAATTCTCACGAAATTGGTCGAAAACTGTGGACAATAATAGCCCACAAGTGAGGCTAAATAAGAAAATACAAAATTTCACGAAAACGGTCCGAAACTGTGGACTATAACCCACAAAATAAGGCCAAAACGGTAAAATACGAAATTTCATAAAACTGATCGAAAACATTGTATTATAGCCCACAAAATGAGGGGAAAAAAATTTCAAGAAAGTGGCCGACAACTGTACACTGTAGCCCACAAATGTAGCTAAAACAGCCAATTACAAAATTTCACGAAAACGTCTGGAAATAGTGGACTATAACCCACAAAATGAGGCCAAAACAGTAAAATACGAAATCTCATGAAAGTGATCGAAATCAGTGTAAGCCCACCAAATGAAGGAAATAAAAAAATTTCTCGAAAGTGGCCGAAAACTGTGGACTATAGCCCACAAATGAGGCTAAAACAGTCAAATACAAAATTTCACGAAAACGGTCGGGACCTTTGGACTATAACCGAGAAAATGAGGCCAAAACTGCAAAATATGAAATTTCAAGAAAGTGATCGAAAACAGAGGACTATAGCCCACTAAATGTGGAAAACAAAATTCACACGAAAGTGGCCGAAAACTGTGAACTCTAGCCCACAAATGAGGCTAAAACAGTCAAATACAAAATTTCACGAAAACGGCCAGAAATTGTGGACTACAACCCACAAAAAAGGGCAAAAACAGTAAAATACGAAATCTCATGAAAGTGATCCAAAACAGTGGACTATAGCCCACCAAATGCGGGAAATAAAAATTCTCATGAATGTGGCCGAAAACAATGGACTATAGCCCACAAGTGAGGCTAAAACAGTCCAATACAAAATTTCACGAAAACAGCCAGAAACTGTGGACTATAACCCACAAAATCAGGCCAAAACAGTAAAATACGAAATGTCATAAAAGTGATCAAAATAGTGTACTGTAGCCCAAAAAATAAGGGAAATAAAAATTTCACGAAAATGGCCGGAAAATGTGGACAATAGCCCACAAATGAGGCTAAAGCAGTCAAATACAAAATTTCACGAAAACGGCCGGAAACTGTGGACTATAACCCGCAAAATGAGGTCAAAACATTAAAATTCGAAATCTCATTAAAGTGATCGAAAATAGTCGACTGTAGCCCACTAAATGTGGGAAATAAAAATTTTCACGAAAGTGGTCGAAAACTGTGGACTATAGCCCACAAGTGAGGCAAAATAAGAAAATACAAAATTTCACGAAAACGGTCCGAAATTGCAGACTATAACCCACAAAATAAGACCAAACGGTAAAATACGAAATCTCATAAAACTGATGGAAAACAGTGTATTATAGACCACAAAATGAGGGAAATAAAAAATTTCACGAAAGTGGCCGACAACAGTGTACTATAGCCCACAAATGTAGCTAAAACAGCCAATTACAAAATTTCACGCAAACGGCCGGAAATAGTGGTCTATAACCAACAAAATGAGGCCAAAACAGTAAAATACGAAATCTCATTCAAGTGATCGAAATCAGTAAGCCCACCAAATGAAGGAAATAAAAAAATTCGTGAAAGTGGCCGACATCAGTGAGCAGACAAATGAGGCTAAAACAGTCAAATACAACATTTCACGAAAACGGTCGGAGACTGTGGACTATAACCGACAAAATGAGGCCAAAAATGCAAAGTACGAAATTTCGTGAAAGTGATCGAAAACTGTGGACTATAGCCACTAGGTGTGGGAAATAAAAATTCTCACAAAAGTGGCCGAAAACTGTGGACTATAGCCCACAAGTGAGGTTAAAACAGTCAAATACAAAATTTCACGAAAACGGCCAGAAACTATGGACTATAACCCACAAAATGAGGCCAAAACAGTAAAATACGAAATTTAATGAAAGTGATCGAAATTTGTGTACTATTACCCACAAAATGAGGCCCAAATAGTAAATTACGAAATCTAATAAAAGTGATCGAAAATGTTGTATTATTGCCCACAAAATGGGGGAAATAAAAAAATTCACGAAAGTGGGCGAAAACATTGTACAAACAGCCAAATACAAAATTTCACGAAGACGGTCGAAAATAGTGGACTATAACCCACAGAATGAAGCCAAAACAGTAAAATACGAAATCTCATGAAAGTGATCGAAAACAGTGGACTATAGCCCAATAAATGTTGGAAATAAGAATTCTGACAAAAGTGGCCGAAAACTTTGGACTCTAGCCCACAAGTGAGGCTAAAACAGTCAAATACAAAATTTAACGAAAACTGTCAGAAACTGTGGACTATAACCCCTAAAATGATGCCAAAACAGTAAAATACTAAATCTCATGAAAGTGACCGAAAACAGTGGATTATAGCCCACTAAATGTGGTACATAAAAATTGGCACGAAAGTGGCCGAAAACAATGGACTATAGCCTACAAGTGATGCTAAAACAATCAAATACAAAACTTCACGAAAATTGACGGAAACTGTGTACTATAACCAACAAAATGAGGCCAAATCAGTAAAATACGAAATCTCATAAAAGTGATCGAAAACAGTGAACTGTGGCTGAAAACTGTGGACTAAGCCCACAAATGAGGCAAAAACAGTCAAATATAAAATTTCACGAAAACAGCCGAAACTGTGGACTACAACCCACAAAATGAGGCCAAAATAGTAAGACACGAAATCTCATGAAAGTGATCGAAAACAGGGCACAATAGCCCACCAAATGTGGGAAATAAAAATTTCACGGAAATGGTCGAAAAATGTGGACTATAGCCCACAAATGAGGCTAAAGCAGTCAAATACAAAACTTCACGAAAACGGCCGGAAACTGTGGACTATAACCGACAAAATTAGGCCAAAATAGTAAAATACAAAATTTCAAGAAAGTGATAAAAAATCGTGGATATAGCCCACAAAAGGTGGGAAATAAAAATTCTCACGAAAGTTGCCGAAAACTGTGGACTATAGCCCACAAATGAGGCAATAACGGTCAAATACAAAATTTCACGAAAACTGCCGGAAACTGTGGACTATAGCCCACAAAATGAGGCAAAAACAGTAAAATACGAAACGTCATGAAAGTGATCGAAACAGTGTACTATAGCCCAAAAAATGAGGGAAATAAAAATTTTACGAAAATGGCCGAAAATTTTGGACTATAGCCCACAAATGAGGCTAAAGCAGTCAAATAAAAAATTTCACGAAAACGGTCGGAAACTGTGGACTATAACCCACGAAATGAGGTCAAAAAATTAAAATACGAAATCTTATTAAAGTGATTGAAAATAGTGGACTGTAGCCCACTTAATGTGGGAAATAAAAATTCTCACGAAATTGGTCGAAAACTATGGACAATAATAGCCCACAAGTGAGGCTAAATAAGAAAATACAAAATTTCACGAAAACGGTCCGAAACTGTGGACTATAACCCACAAAATAAAGCCAAAACGGTAAAATACGAAATTTCATAAAACTGATCGAAAACATTGTATTATAGCCCACAAAATGAGGGGAAAAAAATTTCACGAAAGTGGCCGACAACTGTGTACTGTAGCCCACAAATGTAGCTAAAACAGCCAATTACAAAATTTCACGAAAACGTCTGGAAATATAACCCACAAAATGAGGCCAAAACAGTAAAATACGAAATCTCATTAAAAGTGATCGAAATCAGTGTGGGCCCACCAAATGAAGGAAATAAAAAAATTTCTCGAAAGTGGCCGAAAACTGTGGACTATAGCCCACAAATGAGGCCAAAACAGTCAAATACAAAATTTCACGAAAACGGTCGGAACCTTTGGACTATAACCGAGAAAATGAGGCCAAAACTGCAAAATATGAAATTTCAAGAAAGTGATCCAAAACAGAGGACTATAGCCCACTAAATGTGGAAAACAAAATTCACACGAAAGTGGCCAAAAACTGTGAACTATAGCCCACAATTGAGGCTAAAACAGTCAAATACAAAATTTCACGAAAACGGGCAGAAATTGTGGACTACAACCCACAAAAAAGGGCAAAAACAGTAAAATACGAAATCTCATGAAAGTGATCGAAAACAGTGGACTATAGCCCACCAAATGTGAGAAATAAAAATTCTCATGAATGTGGCCGAAAACAATGGACTATAGCCCACAAGTGAGGCTAAAACAGTCCAATACAAAATTTCACGAAAACAGCCAGAAACTGTGGACTATAACTCACAAAATCAGGCCAAAACAGTAAAATACGAAATGTCATAAAAGTGATCAAAATAGTGTACTGTAGCCCAAAAAATGAGGGAAAAAAAAATTTCACGAAATTGGCCGAAAAATGTGGACGATAGCCCACAAATGAGGCTAAAGCAGTCAAATACAAAATTTCACGAAAACGGCCGGAAACTGTGGACTATAACCCACAAAATGAGGTCAAAACATTAAAATTCGAAATCTCATTAAAGTGATCGAAAATAGTCGACTGTAGCCCACTAAATGTGGGAAATAAAAATTTTCGCGAAAGTGGTCGAAAACTGTGGACTACAGCCCACAAGTGAGGCTAAATAAGAAAATACAAAATTTCACGAAAACGGTCCGAAATTGTGGACTATAACCCACAAAATAAGACCAAACGGTAAAATACGAAATCTCATAAAACTGATGGAAAACAGTGTATTATAGCCCACAAAATGAGGGAAATAAAAAATTTCACGAAAGTGGCCGGCAACAGTGTACTATAGCCCACAAATGTAGCTAAAACAGCCAATTACAAAATTTCACGAAAACGTGCGGAAATACTGGACTATAACCCACAAAATGAGGCCAAAACAGTAAAATACGAAATCTCATGAAAGTGATCGAAATCAGTGTAAGCCCACCAAATGAAGGAAATAAAAAAATTTCTCGAAAACGGTCGAAAACTGTGGACTATAGCCCACAAATGAGGCTAAAACAGTCAAATACAAAATTTCACGTAAATGGTCGGAACCTGTGGACTTAACCGAGAAAATGAGGCCAAAACTGCAAAAATATGAAATTTCAAGAAAGTGATCGAAAACAGTGGACTATTGCCCACTAAATGTGGGAAACAAAATTCACACGAAAGTGGCCGAAAACTGTGAACTATAGCCCACAAATGAGGCTAAAACAGTCAAATACAAAATTTTACGAAAACGGCCAGAAACTGTGGACTATTACCCACAAAATAAGAACAAAACAGTAAAATAAGAAATCTCATGAAAGTGATCCAAAACAGAGGACTATAGCCCACTAAATGTGGGAAATAAAAATTCTCATGAAAGTGGCCGAAAACTCCACAAGTGAGGCTAAAACAGTCAAATACAAAATTTCACGAAAACGGCCAGAAACTGTGCACTATAACCTACAAAATGAGGCCAAAACAGTAAAATACGAAATCTCGTGAAAGTGATCGAAATTATTGTACAATTATCCAAAAATGAGGCCAAAATCGTAAAATACGAAATCTCATAAAAGTGATCGAAAACAATGTATTATATCCCACAAAATGAGGAAAATAAAAACTTTTACGAAAGTGGCCGAAAACTTTGTACTATAGCCGGCAAATGAGGTAAAAACAGCCACATACAAAATTTCACGAAAACGGCCGGAAATAGTGGACTATAATTCATAAAATGAAGCCAAAATAGTAAAATACGAAATCACATGAAAGTGGTCGAAAACCGTGGACTATAGCCCACTAAATGTGGAAAATAAAAATTCTCACAAAACTGCCGAAAATTGTGGACTACAGCCCACCAGTTAGGCTAAAACAGTCAAATACAAAATTTCACGAAAACGGCCAGAAACTGTGGACTATAACCCACAAAATGAGGCCAAAACAGTAATGTACGAAATCTTATGAAAGTGTTGGAAAAAATTTACTATAGCCCACAAAACTAGGGAAATAAAAATTCACACGAAAGTGTCCGAAAACTGTGGATTATAGCCCTCAAATGAGGCTAAAACAGTCAAATACAAAATTTCACGAATATGGCCGAAACTGTGGACTATAACCCATAAAATGTGGCCAAATTTGTAAAATACGAAATCTCATAAAACAGGTCGAAAACAGTGTACTGTGGCCCACAAAATGAAGGAAATAAAAAATTTCACGAAAGTGGCCGACAACTGTGTAGTATAGCCCACAAAAGTAGCTAGAACAGCAAATTAGAAAATTTTACAAAACCGGCCAGAAATATTGGACTATAACCCACAAAATGAGGCCAAAAGAGTATATTACGAAATCTTATGAAAGTGATCGAAAACAGTGGACTATAGCCCACTAAATGTGGGAAATAAAAATTCTCACGAAAGTGGCCGAAAACTGTGGACTATAGCACACAAGTGAGGCTCAAGCAGTAAATTTCAAATTTTCACAAAAACGGCCAGAAACTACGGAACATAACCCACAAAATGAGGCCAAAACAAAAAAAATACGAAATCTCATGAAAGTGATCGAAATCAGTGTACTATAGCCAACATGAGAGAAATAAAAATTTCACGAAAGTGGCCGAAAACTGTGGACTATTGCCCACAAATGCAGCTAAAACAGTCAAATACAAAATTTCACGAGCACGATCTGAAACTGTGGACTATAACCCACAAAATGAGGCCAAAACAGTAAAATACGAAATTTCATGAAAGTGATCGAAAAGAGTGTACTACTAGCCCACAAAATGTGAGAAATAAAAAATCTCACGAAAATGATCGAAAATTGTGGACTATAGCCCTCAAATGAGGCTAAAACAGTCAAATACAAAATTTCATGAAAACGGCCGGAAATTATGGACTATAACCCACAAAATAAGGCCAAACCAGTGAAATAAGAAATCTGATGAAAGTGTTCCAAAACAATTTACTATAGCCCACAAAATGAGGGAAATAAAAATTTATACGAAAAAATGGCCGAAAACTATAGACTATTGCCCACAAATGAGGCGAAAATAGTCAAATACAAAATTTCACGAAAACGGTAGGAAACTATGGACTACAACCAACAAAATGAGGCCAAAACAGTAAAATGCAAAATTTCAAGAAATTGTTAAAAAATAGTGGACTATAGACCATTAAATGTGTGAAATAAAAATACCCTAGAAAGTGGCCGAAAACTATGGACTATAGCCCACAAGTTAGGCTAAAACAGTTAAATACAAAATTTCGCGAAAACGGCCTAAAACAGTAGACTATAACCCACAAAATGAGGCCAAAACAGTAAAATAAGATATCGCGTGAAAGTGATCGAAATTATTGTACTATTATCCAAAAAATGAGGCCAAAATAGTAAAATACGAAATCTCATAAAAGTGATCGAAAACAATGTATTATAGCCCACAAAATGAGGGAAATAAAAAATTTCACGAAAGTGGCCGAAAACTGTGTACTAGCCAGCAAATGAGGCTAAAACAGCCAAATACAAAATTTCACGAAAACGGCCGGAAATAGTGGACTATAATCCACAAAATGAAGCCAAAACAGTAAAATACGAAATCACATGAATGTGATCGAAAATAGTGGACTACAGCCCACTAAATGTGGGAAATAAAAATTCTCACAAAACTGGCCGAAAACTCTGGACTCTAGTCCACAAGTGTGGCTAAAATAGTCAAATACAAAATTTCACGAAAACGGCCGGAAACTGTGGACTATAACCCACAAAATGAGGCCAAAACAGTAAAATACGAAATCTCATGAAAGTGTTCGAAAAAATTTACTCTCGCCCACAAAATGAGGGAAAGAATAATTAACAGGAAAGTGGCCGAAAACTATGAACTATAGCCCACAAATGATGCTAAAACAGTCAAACACAAAATTTCACGAAAACGGCTAGAAACTGTGGGTTATAACCCACAAAATGAGGCCAAAACAATAAAATACGAAATCTCATGAAAGTGATCGAAAACAGTGGACTATAGCCCACTAAATGTGGGAAATAAAAATTCTCACGAAAGTGGCCGAAAACTGTGGACTATAACCCACAAAATGAGGCCAAAATAGTAAAATACGAAATCTCATAATAATGATCGAAAACATAGTATTATACCCCACAAAATGAGGGAACTAAAAAATTTCACGAAAGCGACCGAAAACTGTGAACTATAGCCAGCAAATGAGGCTAAAAGAACCAAATACAAAATTTCACGAAAACGGCCAAAAATAGTGGACTATAGCCCACAAAATGTAGGAAATAAAAATTCCCACAAAACTGGCCGAAAACTATGGAGATAGCCCACAAGTGAGGCTAAAACAGTCAAATATAAAATTTCACGAAAACGGCCGGGAACTGTGGACTATAACACAGAAAATGAGGCCAAAACAGTAAAATACGAAATCTAATGAAAGTGTTCGAAAACAATTTACTATAGCCCACAAAATGAGGGAAAGAAAAATTCATAGGAAAGTGGCCGAAAACTATAGACTATAGCCCACAACTGACGCTAAAATAGTCAAATACAAAATTTCACGAAAACAGCCAGAAACTGTGGATTATAACCCACAAAATGAGGTCAAAACAGTAAAATAAAAAATCTCATGAAAGTGGTCGAAAACAGTGTACTATAGCCAACTAAATTAAGGTAAAAATTTCACGAAAGATGCCGAAAATTTTGGACTATAGCCGACAAATGAGACAAAATTTCACGAAATCGGTCAGAAATAGTCGACAACCCACAAAATGAGTCCGAAACAGTAAAACACAAAATCTCAAGAAAGTGACCTTAATGAATGGACTATAGCCCAAAAGTGATGCTAAAACAGTCAAATACAAAATTTCACGAAAACGGTCAGAAACTGTGGACTATAACCCACAAAATGAGGCCAAAACAGTAAAATACGAAATCCCATGAAAGTGATCGAAATCACTGTTAAGCCCACAAAATTAGGGAAATAATAAACTTCACGAAAGTGGCCGAAAACTGTGGAAGCCCACAAATGAGGCTAAAACAGTCAAATATAAAATTTCACGAAAACGGTCGGAAACTGTGGACTATAACCCATAAAATGAGGCCAAAACAGTAAAATACGAAATCTCATGAATGTGTTCGAAAACAGTTTACCATAGCCCACAAAATTAAGGAAATACTAATTTCATGAAAGTCGCAAAAAACTGTGGACTATAGCCCACAAATGAGGCTAAAATAGTCAAAAACAAAATTTCACAAAAACGGCCGGAAACTGTGGAATATAACCCACAAAATGAGGCCAAAACTGTAAAATATGAAATCTCAAAAAAGTAATCGAAAACAGAGGACTATAGCCCACTAGATGTGGGAAATAAAAATTCTCACGAAAGTGGCCGAAAACTGTGGAGTATAGCCCACAAGTGAGGCTAAAACAGTCATATACAAAATTTCACGAAAACGACCAGAAACTGTGGACTATAACCCACAAAATTAGGCCAAAGCAGTAAAATACGAAATCTCATGAAAATGATCGAAATTAGTGTACTATTACCCACAAAATGAAGCCCAAATAGTAAAATACGAAATCTCATAAAAGTGATCGAAAACAGTGTATTATAGCCCACAAAATGAGGGAAATAAAAAATTTCATGAAAGTGGCCGAAAACAGTGTACTATATACCCAGCAAATGTGGCTTAAACAGTCAATTACAAAATTTCAAGAAAACGGCCGGAAATAGTGCACTATAATCCACAAAATGATGCCAAAATAGTCAAGTACGAAATCTCATTAAAGCGATCGAAAACAGTGGACTGTAGCCCAGTAAATGTGGGAAACAAAAATTCTCACAAGACTGGTCGAAAACTGTGGACTATAACCCACAAGTGAGGCTAAATAGTAAAATACAAAATTTCACGAAAACGGCCAGAAACAGTGGACTATAACACACAAAATGAGGCCAAAATAGTAAAATACGAAATTTCATGAAAGTGATCGAAAACAATGTAGTATAGCCCACGAAATGATGGACATAAAAAATTTCAAAAAAGTGTTCGAAAACTGTAGACTATAGGCCACAAATGAGGCTAAAACAGTCAAATACAAAGTTCACATAAACGGTCGGAAACTGTGGACTATAATCCACAAAATGATGCCAAAACAGTAAAATAGGAAATTTCATGATAGTGATCGAAAACAGCGTATTATAGCCCACAAAATGTGAGAAATAAAAATTCTCAAGAAAATGATCGAAAACTGTGGACAATAGCCCACAAATGAGTCTAAAACTGTCAAATACAAAATTTCACGAAAACGATCGGAAACTTTGGACTATAACCCACAAAATTAGACCAAAATATTAAATACGAAATCTCATAAAAGTGATCGAAATCAGTGAACTATAACCCACAAAATGAGGCCAAAATAGTTAAATACGAAATCTCATGAAAGTGATCGAAAACAGTGTATTATAGCCCACAAAATGGGGGACATAAAAAATTTCACGAAAGGGGCCTAAAACTGTGTACTAGCCAGCAAATGAGGCTAAAACAGTCAAATACATAATGTCACGAAAACAGTAGGAAATAGTGGACGATAATTCACAAAATGTAGCAAAAACAGTAAAATACTCGTTTCTCCTCTACTTTTCCTACTACTATGAGGTTGTGTGGTTTCGGTTGGTTGTTGTTCTTCTTCTTTTAATTGTATGTCACCTACAAACTCGTCGGGTGCACCCCATTGTTGGGTAGGAGGATCATAGTACTCTTGGTCGGGCTCACTAATTGGGACAATTGGTGGCCTACGAAAAGAGGAGGAATCTTGCCCTCTACGACCGCTACCGCGTGATCTAGACATAATGTAATAATGTATGTAAAAAAAACTACACAATGTAGGAACGGTGAATTATAAAAAAAATCTAAAAAACAAGAGGGTTGAGATAAAGAAGATAAAAAAACCAACAATAAGTATAACTACAACACAAAAATAAAATTACGAGAGAATACGCGTATATTAAGAAAACCGTAAAAATAAGAAAAGAAGTAGAACTGGAAATAAGCGATTCCGGAAACTGAAGAGTTGAGGAGAGCTTGAAGGAGAATTGACGACTTGATCATTTGGAGTTGGACGAGAGTTGAAGAGTTGAAGACGTTGAATTTTGATTTCGATACGATCGAAAATTGATCGTGTATATGCCTTGTTGAAGATTTACTTATTGAATACTTCAATTGTTGAAAAATTCCTTAGAAATGATTTATAATAGTAGAGAGAGTAAGAGAGTAAGGTGTGAATTTTTAATGGGATTTTGAGGGGTATTTATAGGCTAAAAATACAACAAAAAGCCAAAAAAAACGGTCAAGAGAGCCAAACGGCTCTCTGTTGAACAGTGCGCCCCCCCCCCCAACGGGCTGCTGACCCGCAGGTCAACGGTCGACCCGTAACAGGTCGAACATTCGACCCGTACGGGTCCAACGGTTTGTAACCCGCGGGTCGACCCGCGGATTGGCAGCGGGTTGGGCTATTTTAAACGGGTTCACGGACCGGGTTTGACGGGTTGGATTCGCGTTTTTGACAACCCGGGTCGACCCGTTACTGTGCACCGGGTTCGACCCGAACCCGCCATACCGTTTCACGGGCCGGGTTCAACGGGCGGGTCGCGGGTGGGTCGCCGGTTGACCCGGCCCATTTGCCATCCCTACTTAGAACCATTAAAAATAAACCAGTAGTTAAACCTTCTCTATTTTCAACTTCAATCATCAGTATTCAGTGCATAGAAAGAGTAAAAACTAATGGTTAGAACTTAGAATTAGTTACCCACTTATCCACTTTGTGTTTGTTGTTTGATCTCTTTATTACTCCTCATGAGCTCCTCTCAGGTTCTCCGAATCAAATACAAAATTTCACGAACACAACCAGAAACCTTGGACTATAACCCACAAAATAAGGCCAAAACAGTAAAAAACGAAATGTCATGAAAGTGATCAAAATAAGTGTCAGCCCACAAAATGAGGAATACAAAAAAATTTACGAAAGTGGCCGAAAAATGTAGGCTATAGCCCACAAATGAGGCTAAAACAGTCAACTACAAATTTCTCGAAAACGGTCAGAAACTGTGGACTATAACCCACAAAATGAGGTTAAAACAGTAAAATACGAAATCACATGAATGTGTTCGAAAACAGTTAACTATAGTCCACAAAATGAGGGAAATAATAATTTCACGAAATTTGCCGAAAACTGTGGACTATAGCCCAAAAATGACACAAACATTCAAATACAAAATTTCACGAAAACAGCCGGAAACTGTGTACTATAACCAACAAAATGATGCCAAATCAGTAAAATATGAATTCTCATTAAAGTGATTGAAAACAGTGAAATATAGCCCACAACACGAGAGAAATAAAAATTCACACGGAAGTGGACGAAAAATGTGGACTATAGCCAACAAATGAGGCTAAAACAGGCAAATACAAAATTTCATGAAAACGACCGAAACTGTGGACTATAACCCACAAAATGAGGCCAAAACAGTAAAATACAAAATCTCATGAATGTGATCGAAAACAGTGGACTATAGCCCACCAAATGTGGGAAATAAAAATTCTCACGAAAGTGGCCGAAAACTGTGGAGTATAGCCCACAAGTGAGGCTAAATCAGTCAAATACAAAATTTCACGAAAACGGCTAGAAACTGCGGACTATAACCCACAAAATCAGGCCAAAACAGTAAAATACGAAATCTCATGAATGTGATCGACAACAGTGGACTATAGCCCACCAAATGTGGGAAATAAAAATTCTCACGAAAGTGGCCGAAAACTGTGGAGTATATAGCCCACAAGTGAGGCTAAATCAGTCAAATACAAAATTTCACAAAAACGGCCAGAAACTGCGGACTATAACCCAAAAAATCAGCACAAAACAGTAAAATACGAAATCTCATGAAAGTGATCGAAATCAGTGTACAACTGTGGGAAATAAAAATTCGCACAAAACTGGCTGAAAATTGTGGACTATCGCCCACAAGTTAGGCTAGAACAGTCAAATACAAAATTTCACGAAAACGGCCGGAAACTGTGGACAATAACCCACAAAATGAGGCCAAAACAGTAAAATACGAAATCTCATGAAAGTGTGGGAAAAACTTCACTATAGCCCACAAAATGAGGGAAATAAAAATTCACATGAAAGTGTCCGAAAACTGTGGACTATAGCCCACAAATGCAGCTAAAATAATCAAATACAAAATTTCACGAAAACAGACGAAACTATAGACTATAACCCACAAAATGAGGCCAAATTTGTAAAATACGAAATCTTATAAAACTGATCGAAAACAGTGTATTATAGCCCACAAAATGAAGGAAATATAAAATTTCACGAAAGTGGCCGACAAGTGTGTACTGTAGCCCACAAATGTAGCTAAAATAGCCAATTACAAAATTTCACGAAAACGGCTGGAAATAGTGGGCTATAATCCACAAAATGTGGCCAAAACAGTAAAATACAAAATCTTATGAAAGTGATCGAAAACAGTGGACTATAGCCCACTAAATGTGGAAAATAAAAATTCTCACGAAAGGAGCTAAAACTGTGGACTACAGCACACAATTGAGGCTGAAACAGTCAAATTCAAAATTTCCCGAAAACGGCCAGAAACTGCGCACTATAACCCACAAAATGACGCCAAAACAGAAAAATACAAAATCTCATTAAAGTGACCAAAACCAGTGTAATATAACCAACAAAATGAGGGAAATAAAAATTTCACGAAAGTGGCCGAAAACTGTGGAATATAGCCCACAAATACGGCTAAAATAGTCAAATACACAATTTCACAAAGACAGTCAGAAACTGTGGACTGTAACCCACAAAATGACGCCAAAACAGTAAAATACGAAATTTCATGAATGTGATTGAAAATAGTTTACTAATAGCCCACAAAATGTCACAAATAAAAAATCTCATGAAAGTGATCGAAAACTGTGGACTATTGCCCACAAATGAGGCTAAAACAGTCAAATACAAATTTTCACGAAAACGGCCGGAAACTACGGACTATAACCCACAAAATGAGACCAAAACAGTAAAATACGAAATCTCATGAAAGTGTTCGAAAACAATTTACGATAGCACAAAATACGGGAAATAAAAATTCACACGAAAGTGGCCGAAAACTATGGACTATAACCTACAAATGAGGCTAAACCAGCCAAATACAAAAGTTCACGAAAACAGTCGGAAACAGTAGAATAGAACTAACAAAATGAGCCCAAATAGTAAAATACGAAATTTCAATACAGTGACCCAAAATAGTGGACTATAGCCCACTAAATGTGGGAAATAAAAATTCTCACGAAAGTGGCCGAAAACAGTGGACTATTGCCCTCAAATAAGGCTAAAACAGTCAAATACAAAATATCTCGAAAACCGCTGGAAAGTGTGGACTATAACCCACAAAATGAGGCCAAAACAGTAAAATACGAAATCTCATGAAACTGATCGAAAACACTGTACTATAGCCCATAAAATGAGGAAAATAAAAATTACACGAAAGTGGCAGAAACTATGGACTACAGCTCACAAAATTAGGCCAAAACAGTAAAATACAAATTCTCATGAAATTGATCGAAAACAATATAGTATACATAGCCCACAAAACGAGGGAAATAAAAATTCACGCGAAAATCGCCGAAAACTATGGACTATAGCCCATAACCGAGGCTAAAACAGTCAAATACAAAATTTCACAAAAAACTGCCGAAACTATGGTCTATAACACACAAAATGCGGCCAAAACAGTAAAATAAGAATTCTCAAGAAAGTGATGGAAATCAGTGTATTATAGCAGACAAAATGAGGAAAATAAAAAATTTCACAAAAGTGACCGAAAACTGTGTACTATTATATAGCCCACAAATAAAGCTAAAACAGCCAAATACCAAATTTCACGAAAACCGCCAGAAATAGTGGACTATAACCCACAAAATAAGGTCAAAACAGTAAAATACGAAATCTCAGGAAAGTGATCGAAAACAGTGGAATATAGCCCACTAGATGTGGGAAATAACGAAAGTGGCCGAAAACTGTGGACTATAGCCCACAAGTGAGACTAAAACAGTAAAATACAAAATTTCACGAAATCGGCCAGAAACTGTGGACTATAACCAACAAAATGAGGCCAAAACAGTAAAATAAGAAATCTCAGGAAAGTGTTGGAAAAACTTTACTATAACACACAAAACGATGGAAATAAAAATTCACACGAAAGTGTCCGAAAACTGTGAACTATACCCCACAAATGAGGCTAAAACAGTCAAATACAAAATTCCACGAAAACGGCCGAAACTGTGGACTATAACCCACAAAATTAGGCTAAATTTGTAAAATACGAAATCTCATAAAACTGATCGAAAACAGTGTATTATGGCCCACAAAATGAGGGAAATAAAAAATTTCACGACAGTGACCGACAACTGTGTACTATACCCACAAAATGAGGGAAATAAAAATTTGCACGAAAATGGTCGAAAACTGTGGACTATAAACCACAATTGAGGCTAAAACAGTCGAAAACAAAATTTCACGAAAACGGTCGAAAACTGTGGACTATAAACAACAAAATGATGCCAAAATAGTAAAATAGAAATTTTATGAAAGTATACGAAAACAGTGTACTATAGACCACAAAAGGTGAGAAATAAAAATTCTCACGAAAGTGATCGAAATCTGTGGACTATAGCCCACAAATAAGGCTAAAACAGTCTAATACAAATTTTCACGAAAACGGCCGAAAACTGTGGACTATAACCCACAAAATGAGGTCACAACAGTGAAATACGAAATCTCATGAAAGTGTTCAAAAACAATTTACTATTGCCCACAAAATGAGGAAAATAAAAATTCACACGAAAGTGGCCGAAAACAATGGACTATAGCCCACAAATGAGGCTAAAACAGTCAAATACAAAATTTCACGAAAACGGTCGGAAACTGTGGACTATAACCAACAAAATGGGGCCAAGACAGTAAAATACGAAATTTCAAGAAAGTGATCGAAAATAGTGGACTACAGCCCACTAAATGTGGGAAATAAAAATTCTCACGAAAGTGGCCGAAAACTGTGGACTATAGCCCACAAATGAAGGTAGCATAGTCAAATACAAAATTTCACGAAAAGGGCCGGAAACTGTGGACAATAACTCACAAAATGAGGCCAAAACAATAAAATACGAAATCTCATGAAAGTGATCGAAAACAGTGTACTATAGCCCATGAAACAAGGGAAATAAAAATTCACACGAATGTGGCCGAAAACTGTGGACTATAGCAAACAAATGAGGCTAA
The DNA here is from genome assembly GCA_017893485.1 of Hemerocallis citrina. Classification (NCBI taxonomy): domain Eukaryota; kingdom Viridiplantae; phylum Streptophyta; class Magnoliopsida; order Asparagales; family Asphodelaceae; genus Hemerocallis; species Hemerocallis citrina. Next base: position 216,470,376 of record CM030368.1, read on the forward strand.
AACAGTCAAATACAAAATTTCATGAAAACAGCCGGAAACTATGGACAACAGTCCACAAAATGAAGTCAAAACCGTAAAATACGAAATCTCATTAAACAGATCGAAAACAGTGGACTATAGGACACTAAATGTGGGAAATAAAAATTCCCACGAAAGTGGTCGAAAACTTTGGACTATAGCCCACAAGTGAGGCTAAATAGTAAAATAGAAAATTTCAAGAAAACGGCCAGAAACAGTGGACAGTGACCCACAAAATGAGGCCAAAATAGTAAAATACGAAATCTCATGAAAGTGATCGAAAACAGTGTAGTATAATCCACAAAATGATGGACATTAAAAAATTCACAAAAGTGCCCGAAAACTGTAGACTATAGCACACCACTGAGGCTAAAACTGTCAAATACAAAATTTCACGAAAACAGTCGGAAACTGTGGACTATATAACCCACAAAATGAGGCCAAAATAGTAAAATACGAAATTTTAAGAAAGTGATCGAAAACTGTGTACCCACAAAATGTGAGAAATAAAAATTCTCACGAAATTGATCGAAAACTGTGGACTATAGCCCCCACAAGTGAGACTAAAACAGTCAAATACAAAATTTCACGAAAATAGTCGGAAACTGTAGACTATAACCGACAAAATGAGGCCAAAACTGTAAAATAAGAAATTTCAACAAAGTGATCGAAAACAGTGGACTATAACCGACTAAATATGGGAAACAAAATTCACACGAAAATGGCCGAAAACTGTGGACTATAGCCAACAAATGAGCATAAAACAGTCAAATACAAAATTTCACGAAAACGGCTAGAAACAGTGGACTATAACCCACAAAATGAGGCCAAAACAATAAAATACGAAATCTCATAAAAGTAATCGAAAACAGTGGACTATAGCCCACTAAGTGTCGGAAATAAAAATTCTCACGAAAGTGGCCGAAAACTGTGGACTATAGCCCACAAGTTAGGCTAAAACAGTCAGATACAAAATTTCACAAAAACGGCCAGAAACTGTGGACTATAACCCACAAAATGAGGCCAAAACAATAAAATACGAATCCTATGAAAGTAATCGAAATTAGTGTACTATTACCCACAAAATGAGACCAAAATAGTAAGATACGAAATCTAATAAAAGTGATCGAAAATAGTGTATTATAGCCCACAAAATGAGGAAGATAAAAATATTCAAGAAAGTGGCCGAAAACTGTGTACTATAGCCAACAAATGAGGCTAAAATAGCCGAATACAAAATTTCACGAAAATGGTCGGAAATAGTGACTATAACCCACAAAATGAAGCAAAAACAGTAAAATACGAAATCTCATTAAAGTGATCGAAAACAGTGGACTATAGCCCATTAAATGTGGGAAATAAAAATTCTGACAAAAGTGGCCGAAAACTGTGGAATCTAGCCCACAAGTGGGGCTAAAACAGTCAAATACAAAATTTCACGAAAACTGCCAGAAACTGTTGACTATAACCCCTAAAATGAGGCCAAGGTAGTAAAATACTAAATCTCACGAAAGTGACCGGAAACAGTGGACTATAGGCCACTAAATGTGGGACATAAAAATTTTAAAAAAAGTGGCCGAAAACAATGGACTATAGCCCACAAGTAATGCTAAAACAATCAAATACAAAATTTTACGAAAACTGCAAGAAACTATGGACTATAACCCTCAAAATGAGGCCAAAACAATAAAAAACGAAATCTCATGAAAGTGATCGAAATCAGTGTAAGCCCACAAAATGAGGGAAACAAAAAATTACACGAAAGTGGCCAAAAACTGTGGACTATAGCCCACAAATGAGGCTAAAACAGTCAACTACAAAATTTCACGAAAACGGTCAGAAGCTGCGGACTATATAATCCACAAAATGAGGCCAAAACAGTAACATACGAAATCTCATGAAAGTGTTCGAAAACAGTTTACTATAGCCTACAAAATGAGAGAAATAATAATTTCACGAAAGTGGCCGAAAACTGTGAACTATAGCCCATTAATGAGGCTAAAACAATGAAATAAAAAATTTCACGAAAACGGTCCGAAACTGTGGCCTATAACCCACAAAATAAGGCCAAAACGGTAAAATACGAATTCTCACAAAAACTGATCGAAAACAGTGTATTATATAGCCTACAAAATGAGGGAAATAAAAAATTTCACGAAAGAGGCTGACAACTGTGTACTAGCTCAAAAATGTAGCAAAAAGAGCCAATTACAAAATTTCACGAAAACGGCCGGAAATAGTGGTCTATAACCGACAAAATAAGGCCAAAACAGTAAAATACGAAATCTCATTAAAGTGATCGAAATCAGTAAGCCCACCAAATGAAGGAAATAAAAAAATTCGCAAAAGTGCCCGAAATCAGTGAGCAGACAAATGAGGCTAAAACAGTCAAATACAAAATTTCACGAAAACGGTCGGAGATTGTGGACTATAACCGACAAAATGAGGCCAAAACTGCAAAGTACGAAATTTCATGAAAGTGATCGAAAACTGTGGACTATAGCCAATAAGGTGTGGGAAATAAAAATTCTCACCAAAGTGGCCGAAAACTGTGGACTATAGCCCACAAGTGAGGCTAAAACAGTTAAATACAAAATTTCACGAAAACGGACAGAAACTGCGGACTATAACCCACAAAATGAGGCTAAAACAGTAAAATACGAAATCTAATAAAAGCGATCGAAATTTGTGTACTATTACCCACAAAATGAGGCCAAAATAGTAAATTACGAAATCTAATAAAAGTGATCGAAAATGTTGTATTATTGCCCACAAAATGAGGGAAATAAAAAAATTCACGAAAGTGGGCGAAAACAGTGTACAATAGCCAGCAATTGAGGCTAAAACAGCCAAATACAAAATTTCACGATGACGGTCGAAAATAGTGGACTATAACCCACAGAATGAAGCCAAAACAGTAAAATACGAAATCTCATGAAAGTGATCGAAAACAGTAGACTATAGGTCAATAAATGTGGAAAATAAGAATTCTGACAAAAGTGGCCGAAAACTGTGGACTCTAACCCACAAGTGAGGCTAAAACAGTCAAATACAAAATTTAACGAAAACTGCCATAAACTGTGGACTATAACCCCTAAAATGAGACCAAAATAGTAAAATACTAAATCTCATAAAAGTGACCGAAAACAGTGGACTACAGCCCACTAAATGTGGGACATAAAAATTCTCACGAAAGTGGCCGAAAACAATGGACAATAGCCCACAAGTGATGCTAAAACAATCAAATACAAAATTTCACGAAAATGGCCAGAAACTGAGTACTATAACCAACAAAATGAGGTCAAATCAGTAAAATACGAAATCTCATAAAAGTGATCGAAAACAGTGAACTGTGGCTGAAAACTATGGACTATAGCCCACAAATTAGGCAAAAACAGTCAAATAAAAAATTTCACGAAAACATCCGAAACTATGGACTACAATCCACAAAATAAGGCCAAAATAGTAAGACATGAAATCTCATGAAAGTGATCGAAAACAGTGGACAATAGCCCACCAAATGTGGAAAATAAAAATTTCACGGAAATGGCCGAAAAATGTAGACTATAGCCCACAAATACGGCTAACGCAGTCAAATACAAAACTTCGCGAAAACGGCCGGAAACTGTGGACTATAACCGACAAAATGAGGACAAAACAGCAAAATACAAAATTCAAGAAAGTGATAAAAAATCGTGGACTATAGCCCACTAAATGTGGAAAATAAAAATTCTCACGAAAGTTGACGAAAACTGTGGACTATAGCCCACAAATGAAGCAATAACGGTCAAATACAAAATTTCACGAAAACTGTTGGAAACTGTGGACTACCCACAAAATGAGGCCAAAACAGTAAAATACGAAACGTCATGAAAGTGATCGAAACAGTGTACTATAGCCCAAAAAATGAGGGAAATAAAAATTTAATGAAAACGGCCGAAAAATGTGGACTATAGCCCACAAATGAGGCTAAAGCAGTCAATTAAAAAATTTCACGAAAACGGCCGGAAACTGTGAACTATAACCCACGAAATGAGGTCAAAACATTAAAATACGAAATCACATTAAAGTGATCGAAAATAGTGGACTGAGCACACTTAATGTGAGAAATAAAAATTCTAACGAAATTGGTCGAAAACTGTGGACAATAGCCCACAAGTGAGGCTAAATAAGAAAATACAAAATTTCACGAAAACAGTCCGAAACTGTGGACTATAACCCACAAAATAAAGCCAAAACGGTAAAATACGAAATTTCATAAAACTGATCGAAAACATTGTATTATGGCCCACAAAATGAGGGGGAAAAAATATTCACGAAAGTGGCAGACACCTGTGTACTGTAGCCCACAAATGTAGCTAAAACAGCAAATTACAAAATTTCACGAAAACGTCCGGAAATAGTGGACTCTAACCCACAAAATGAGGCCAAAACGGTAAAATACGAAATCTCATAAAAGTGATCGAAATCAGTGTAAGCCCACCAAATGAAGGAAATTAAAAAATTTCTCAAAAGTGGCCGAAAACTGTGGACTATAGCCCACAAATGAGGCTAAAACAGTCATTACAAAATTTCACGTAAATGGTCGGAACCTGTGGACTATAACCGAGAAAATGAGGCCAAAACTGCAAAATATGAAATTTCAAGAAAGAGATCGAAAACAGAGGACTATAGCCCACTAAATGTGGGAAACAAAATTCACACGAAAGTGACCGAAAATAGTGAACTATAGCCCACAAGTGAGGCTAAAACAGTCAAATACAAAATTTCACGAAAACGGCCGGAAATTGTGGACTACAACCCACAAAAAAGGGCTAAAACAGTAAAATACGAAATCTCATGAAATGATCGAAAACAGTGGACTATAGCCCACCAAATGTGGGAAATAAAAATTCGCATGAAAGTAGCCGAAAACTATGGACTATAGCCTACAAGTGAGGCTAAAACAGTCCAATACAAAATTTCACGAAAACAGCCAGAAACTGTGGACTATAACTCACAAAATGAGGCCAAAACAGTAAAATACGAAATGTCATAAAAGTGATCGAAATAGTGAACTGCAGCCCAAAAAAATGAGGGAAATAAAAATTTCACGAAAATGGCCAAAAAATGTGGACGATAGCCCACAAATAAGACTAAAGCAGTCAAATACAAAATTTCACGAAAACAGCCGGAAACAGTGGACTATAACCCACAAAATGAGGTCAAAACATTAAAATTCGAAATCTCATTAAAGTGATCGAAAATAGTCGACTGTAGCCCACTAAATGTGGGAAATAAAAATTTTTACGAAAGTGGTCGAAAACAGTGGACTATAGCCCACAAGTGAGGCTAAATAAGAAAATACAAAATTTCATGAAAACGGTCCGAAATTGTGGAATATAACCCACAAAATAAGGCCAAACGGCAAAATACGAAATCTCATAAAACTGATGGAAAACAATGTATTATAGCACACAAAATAAGGGAAATAAAAAATTTCACGAAAGCGGCCGACAACAGTGTACTATAGCCCACAAATGTAGCTAAAACAGCCAATTACAAAATTTCACGAAAACGTCTGGAAATAGTGGACTACAACCCACAAAATGAGGCCAAAACAGTAAAATACGAAATCTCATGAAAGTGATCGAAATCAGTGTAAGCCCACCAAATGAAGGAAATGAAAAAATTTCTCGAAAGTGACCGAAAACTGTGGACTATAGCCCACAAATGAGGCTAAAACAGTCAAATATAAAATTTCACGAAAACGGTCGGAACCTTTGGACTATAACCGAGAAAATGAGGCCAAAACTGCAAAATATGAAATTTCAAGAAAGTGATCGAAAACAGCGGACTATTGCCCACTAAATGTGGGAAACAAAATTCACACGAAAATGGTCGAAAACTGTGAACTATAACCCACAAATAATGCTAAAACAGTCAAATACAAAATTTTACGAAAACGGCCAGAAACTGTGGACTATTACCCACAAAATAAAACCAAAACAGTAAAATACGAAATCTCATGAAAGTGATCCAAAACAGAGGACTATAGCCCACTAAATGTGGGAAATAAAAATTCTCATGAAAGTGACCGAAAACTATGGACAATTGCCCACAAGTGAGGCTAAAACAGTCAAATACAAAATTTCACGAAAACGGCCAGAAACTGTGGACTATAACTCACAAAATGAGGCCAAAACAGTAAAATACGAAATCTCTTGAAAATGATCGAAATTATTGTAATATTACCCAAAAATGAGGCCAAAATAGTAAAATATGAAATCTAATAAAAGTGATCGAAAACAATGTATTATATCCCACAAAATAAGGGAAATAAAAACTTTTACGATAGTGGCCGAAAACTGTGAACTATAGCCAGCAAATGAGGCAAAAACAGCCAAACACAATATTTCACGAAAACGGCCGGAAATAGTGGACTATAATCCACAAAATGAAGAAAAAATAGTAAAATACGAAATCACATGAAAGTGATCGAAAACCGTGGACTATACGTGGGAAATAAGAATTCTCACAAAACTGGCAGAAAATTGTGGACTATAGCCCACCAGTTAGGCTAAAACAGTCAAATACAAAATTTCACGAAAACGGCCAGAAACAGTGGACTATAACCCACAAAATGAGGCCAAAATAATAAAATACGAAATCTCATGACAGTGATCGAAAACAGTGGACTATAGCCCACTAAGTGTCGGAAATAAAAATTCTCACGAAAGTGGCCGAAAACTGTGGACTATAGCCCACAAGTTAGGCTAAAACAGTCAGATACAAAATTTCACAAAAACGGCCAGAAACTGTGGACTATAACCCACAAAATGAGGCCAAATCAATAAAATACGAATCCTATGAAAGTAATCGAAATTAGTGTACTATTACCCACAAAATGAGACCAAAATAGTAAGATACGAAATCTAATAAAAGTGATCGAAAATAGTGTATTATAGCCCACAAAATGAGGAAGATAAAAATATTCAAGAAAGTGGCCGAAAACTGTGTACTATAGCCAACAAATGAGGCTAAAATAGCCGAATACAAAATTTCACGAAAATGGTCGGAAATAGTGACTATAACCCACAAAATGAAGCAAAAACAGTAAAATACGAAATCTCATTAAAGTGATCGAAAACAGTGGACTATAGCCCATTAAATGTGGGAAATAAAAATTCTGACAAAAGTGGCCGAAAACTGTGGAATCTAGCCCACAAGTGGGGCTAAAACAGTCAAATACAAAATTTCACGAAAACTGCCAGAAACTGTTGACTATAACCCCTAAAATGAGGCCAAGGTAGTAAAATACTAAATCTCACGAAAGTGACCGGAAACAGTGGACTATAGGCCACTAAATGTGGGACATAAAAATTTTAAAAAAAGTGGCCGAAAACAATGGACTATAGCCCACAAGTAATGCTAAAACAATCAAATACAAAATTTTACGAAAACTGCAAGAAACTATGGACTATAACCCTCAAAATGAGGCCAAAACAATAAAAAACGAAATCTCATGAAAGTGATCGAAATCAGTGTAAGCCCACAAAATGAGGGAAACAAAAAATTACACGAAAGTGGCCAAAAACTGTGGACTATAGCCCACAAATGAGGCTAAAACAGTCAACTACAAAATTTCACGAAAACGGTCAGAAGCTGCGGACTATATAATCCACAAAATGAGGCCAAAACAGTAAAATACGAAATCTCATGAAAGTGTTCGAAAACAGTTTACTATATAGCCTACAAAATGAGGGAAATAATAATTTCACGAAAGTGGCCGAAAACTGTGAACTATAGCCCATTAATGAGGCTAAAACAATGAAATACAAAATTTCACGAAAACGGTCCGAAACTGTGGCCTATAATCCACAAAATAAGGCCAAAACGGTAAAATACGAATTCTCACAAAAACTGATCGAAAACAGTGTATTATATAGCCCACAAAATGAGGGAAATAAAAATTTGAACGCAAGTGGCCAAAAACTGTGCCCACAAAATGAGACCAAAACAGTGAAATACGAAATCTCATGAAAGTAGTCTAAAAAAGTGTATGCCCACAAAATGAGAAAAATATAAATTCTCATGAAAGTGCCCGAAAACTGTGGACTATATAGCCCACAAATGGGACTAAAACAGTCAAATACAAAATTTCACGAAAACGATCAAAAACCGTGAACTATCCTACAAAATGAAACCAAAACAGTAAAATACGAAATCTTATGAAAGTGATCAAAAACAATGTACTATAGCCCACAAAATGAGGGAAATAAAATTTCTCACGAAAGTGGTCGAAAACTATGGATTATAACCCACAAATGAGGCTAAAACAAACAAATACAAAATTTCACGAAAACGTCCGAAAACTGTGTATAACCCACAAAATGAGGCTAAAACAGTAAAATATAAAATCTCATAAAAGTAACCTAAAACAGTGTACAAAATGAGCCCACAAAATGAGGGGAAATTTCTCACGAAAGTGCCCGATAACTGTGGACTATAGCCCACAAATGAGGCTAAAACAGTGAAATACAAAATTTCTCGAAAAGAACTGGAAACTGTAGATCATAACCCACAAAATAGGGCAAAAACAGTAAAATACAAAATCTCATTAAAGTGATCGAAAACAGTGTACTGGCCCACAAAATAATGGGAAAAAATCTTACGAAAATTGCCGAAGACTGTAGACCATAGCTCACAAATGAGGCTAAAACATTAAAAAACAAAATTTCACGAAAATGACCGAAAACTGTGAACCCATAAAATGAGGCCAAAACAGTAAAATACGAAATCTCATTATAGTGATCGGAAAAAGTGTATTATAGGCCACAAAATTTTGGGGGGGGGGGGGGGAATCTCATAAAAGTGGCCGGAAACTGTAAATGAGGCTAAAACAGTTAAATAAAAAATTTAACGAAAACGGCCTGAAACTGTGGACTATAACCCACAAAATGATGTCAAAGCAATAAAATACGAAATTTCATGAAATTGATCGAAAACAGTGTACTAGCCTACAAAATGAGTGAAATAAAAAATCACACAAAAGAGACCGAAAACTGTGGACTATATCGTGAAATTTTATATTTGACTGTTTTAGCCTCATTTATGGACTATAACTCACAAAATGAGGCTAAAACAATAAAATACAAAATCTCATAAAAGTGATCGAAAACAGTATATTATGGCCCGCAAAATGAGGGATCATAAACTACAACAGTGTCGGCTAAAGGAACCCAATTATTTCAACCATAGAATACCAAAACGGCTTTCATATACCCTCGCATCCAGTTGCTAACAACATTACAAGTTAAGCCTACAAGAATTCTAATTGATAAGTTTCTACTCAAGGATCCTTCAATCTATAATTACTTCCAAAACTGCCCAAAATCTTTCAAATTTATAATTACTTCCAAAAGTTCCAGCTATAGCATAACTAACCTGGCCAAGCGAGCACCAACCTTCTATACAATAAATTCAGATTTCACACGTAATCCAATAGAAGAATGCATTCTCTGGAACTGATATACAAAGATGCTTTCAGAAGTACTAGGAGAAAGTTTTCAAGAAATGATATGCATTCATTAGCTGGATCAATTCTTAAACGGAACATGAACAATTGCATATTTAAGATTGAATCAAGCAAATCAATCGTACTGGCTGATTATTAAAATACATCGTTAAGAAAGATCTTCATGTAAAACATCTCTGAGAAGATATTAGCATTATAAAAATATTTCCTACAAATCCTTCCAAACATCATCCATAATAAGTTAATATAATTGGTAGCAGGTTGGTATATGGTTTTTGGTTATCGACTTAAAGAGTACTTGGTAATGAAATTCTTCAACAGGATGAGCACAATGTAACAAACCTTCGAACAGCCACTCAACTAAAAACAGTAAAACTTGGATGCACTTTCTTTCAGGCATGTAGAATATGCTGCACCTTGAACCCGATTACATTTTCCCTCCTCCAATGCAACACTCTATACAGACTGTACTAAGTATGCAAACAATTGTCCTATTTATAAACTAGTAATATACACGTGCAATGCACGTAGTAATGGGAGAGTTGGAGTTGCACGTGTATTGCACGTAAATAGGCAGATTTACAACTCCAACTCTTCCATTATAATAGTTATTATATATATATACTAGATTTGCCCATGGGCACGTGCCTACGGCACGGCTTCGGAACGATATAACATATGAAAAGCCTTGTAAACAGTAAAACAACAATTATGTAGCTCAAGTTTAAATAGTATGACAATAATTAGTTGTAAATAAAAGTCCATGTTTCCATTAGTATATGTTGAAAAATAATTATAAATGAGGGTATAAAAACTTCTGAGAACTTTGAGGGTGGAAAATGATGAAATTTAACTATTGAGGGTGGAATATGTTTTGTGATGCTAGATTTGGACCTTTGATTTTGAGGGGATTGAAGAAGAGCCACTTAATAGCTTTCTTTGTGTTTTATTATATAGATAGATAGATAATCCAGATTTATGCTCACAAAAAATATTTTCCCTCCCGTTACTGTAGCTACAGTACCTATTACTGTAGCTTCAGTAGCTTGATAGCTTTCTTTTGAACTGCCTTTTGTTTTATTATATGGGTAAAAGGGATATGAGCAACTTGCTCATTTAGTAAATGAGCAAGTGATGAGGTGGCATGCATGTGATACATTGAGTATCTAACCACTTTTAGGATTTTTCAATCACATGCATGTCACATCATCACTAGCTCATTTACTAAATGAGCAAGTTGCTCATATCCCTTTTACCCTTTATTATATAGATAGATGGATAGATAGATATATAATAATTTACAGTGTGATGCACATTTAATATATATAAAAAAGATTTAAAGTAAAAAATATGACGTAGTGAGGACTCAAACCTAAGACCTCCTTCATATTAGCTATGCACGTGCAATACACGAGTTGGTAGATTGACAAATGACACTAAGGCCTTCTCCCATTATAATAATATATTAGAGATAACAGACTCTGCAACGCAAGTTCTAGACAAGTCATCTTCGTTATTAACAAACCATTTGTATGCAGAAATTTCAGCCATTTTTATTGTTGATTTTTGGTATTAACAAACTGTGAGAATATTTGAACTAAAATTTCTCAACAACTTTCATTCTTACAATTATCACTAGAAAACGTTTATTTTAGTACTAATTAAGTATGAAGCATTTTTATCTTAATCAACCACCTTGCTTTGAATCTTTTACTACAAACTGGACTCCTCTAAGACTAGACTCCTCTAATATACAGTAATTAGGCATAAAAAAAGTAACAAACAGGAGAGAGAGAAATAAGTTACTTACTTTAGAAAGGGAGCTTGCATGTTTTACTTAAGTCACGAACTTAACTTTATATAGACAATGCCTCTAAAACTTCACACTAAGCTCGTTAACATCCTGAAAAGTAAATAGATAGATATGCATAATAACAATAGTTACTAAAGTAAATTTGGAATAAAAAATATTACCAATATATCAACATATAACAATTAATCTCCATAACTAAACATAAATTACTATAAACCAATGTTTTAGATTCAGGATAGACATTTGAAAAGTGCATTTAAAAAATCTCACAAGTAAAACTTGTACTGGAGGTTTCCATTGCAAAGTAATTGCACGAGGAGTCAATAAAAGCGGAGAAGCTCGAGATTTGCATGTTCACAAATATACTTTGTAATATCAGGGTCCGCCATTATAAAGAAGAAAGTCAGAGAATATCATTTAACAACACTGAATTAACTGACAGCAGTACCCTGGCAACATTAAGTAACTTGACAAAGTAACCCTTATGGATTATGGAGTCCCAATAAACAAAGAATCACATGGTCAGGCAAACAGAGAATTTATAGCTTCCAATAAAATTTAATCGTGTAAGGCTCCAATGATAGATCATAGATCAGAAACTACAGCAGTGTAGACCAAAAGACCCCAATTATTTCAACCATAGAATACCAAAACTACTTTCCTATACCCTCGCATCCAGTTGCTAACAACAATACAAGTTAAGCCTACAAGATATCCAATTGATAAGTTCCTACTCTAGTGATCCTTCAATCTATAATTACTTCCAAAACTGCCCAAAGTCTTTCAAATTTATAATTACTTTCAAAACTTCCAGCTATAGCAGAACTAACCTGGCCAAGCAAGCACCAACCTGCTATACATTAAATTCAGATTTCACATCCAATAGAAGAATGCATTCTCTGGAACTGATATACAAGATGCTTTCAGAAGTACAAGGAGAAAGTTTTCAAGAAATATTATGCATTAATTGGCTGGATCAATTCCTAAACGGAACATGAACAATTGCACATTTAAGATTGAATCTAGCAAATCAATCGTACTAGCTGATAACTCGTTAAGAACGAACTTCATGTAAAACAACTCTGAGAAGATATTAGCATTATAAAAAATATTTCCTGCAAATCCTTCCAAACATCATCCATAATAAGTTAATATAATTGGTAGCAGGTTGGTATATGGTTGTTGGTTATCGACTTAAAGAGTACTTGGTAATGAAATTCTTCAACAGGATGAGCACAATGTAAAAAACCTTTGAACAACCGCTCAACTAAAAACAGTAAAGCTTGGATGCACTTTCTTCCAGGCATGTAGAATATGCTGCACCTTGAACTCGATTACATTTTCCTTGCTCCAATGCAACACTCTATACAGACTGTACTAGGTATACAAACAATTGTCCTATTTATAAATAACAGACTCCGTCAACAACGCAAGAACTAGAAAAGTCATCTTCGTTACTAACAAGCCCATTTGTATGCCGAAATTTGATCCATTTTTTAATAGTTAATTTTCGGTATTAACAAACTGTGAGAATATTTGAACTAAAATTTCTCTTTTCAATCACATCAAAAACCCTAACTCTAACCCCAAAATTAAAAATTCTCCAAATAGCAACAAAAATAACGAAAATCAAGAGTCAAACGAATACTACCTCGAACGTGCCGGAGGCGAACTGCAGGAGGTCGGTCTGGCCGCTGGCGGAGACCAACATCCTGTACAGTTCTTGAATCTTCCGCCTCTTCGCCTCCCTCGCTTTTCCTCCTTCGCAAACCCTTCGAATTCGAACCCATCCTGAGCCGTACGGACGAAGCCATCCCTCACACATGCCAAATTTGGCGATGATTGTTGGAGGTTAGATGAGATTCCACTGGAAAGTGAGGGAGAAGATGAAGTTAAGAAGGAGATCCGACTGGAAAGAACAAGAACATGAAGATTTTGGGGATTTGGGCGTGGAGGAAGAACCCGATGTTGGCAGAGCTGGTGGAGGTAGGTGGACCTACGGCTTCGGATTTGGGGAATTTAGGGATGGAGAAAGAGCCCAATGATGGTGAGGAGGGTGGAGGAGGAGCTGGTGGATTTGCGGGATTTGTGATCGGATTTGGGCTAGGAATGAGAAATTACACAAGGTTACACAAATGTATGTATATCTCTAATCTCTAATAATCTCTACTACTATAATGGGAGAACCCCTTAGTCCTTAACCCAACCCGTGCAACGCACGTGTTGGGTTATGGACTAACTTTGGTAATTTTTTTCGAAAGTGGACCAGTTTGGTATATATTTTCGACAGTGGATCAGTTTGGAAATTATTTTCTTTTTACCCTTTTCATTATCTCTTCAATTTTTTCCACGTGCACGTGTGCACGTGTATGATACTAGTAATATTATAATGGGAGAAGGCTTTAGTGTAATTGTAAATGTTTTGTCATTCTACCAACCCATACAACGAACATGCATAACTATTATAAAGGATGTCCTAGGTTCAAATCAAGACTATGTCTAATTTTTATTTTAAAAAACTATATTTATTAAAACGTGTATCGCACGTAGTAGTGATATATATATATATATTGCAGATATTCGTATCCGAATCCCTTTTTTAAAGAGATATCTGTATCTCTATCTGCATCTGAAATTTTTTTAACTAGTAATTTACACGTGTTATGCACATCTTAATAAATATAATTTTTTTATAAAAAAAACAGATATAGTCTGGGTTTGAACCTAAGACCTTCTTTATAATAATTATGCACATTTAATATATATATAAAAAATTAAAGTAAAAAAATCTGACGTAGTGATGACTCAAACCTGAGATCTCATTCATATTAGTTATGCACGTGCAATACACGCGTTGGGTAGATTTACAAATGACAGTAAGACCTTCTTCCATTATAATATTAGAGATTTGGATATCCGAATATGTAATCGTATTCTACAGATTTCGTCACATTTTTTGTTTCACTGTTTTGGCCACATTTCGTGGTCTACAGGCCACATTTTTCTACCAATTTCGTGAAATTTTGTATTTCATTATTTTGGCCGCCCTTTTTTGGGCTAGTCCACCATTTTTGGCAAAAATTTCGTGAAATTTCATAGTTCACTATTTTGGCCACTGTTATCGACCAACTTTGTGAAATTTCGTATCGCACTGTGTTGACCTCATTTTGTGGGCTACAGTCTATCGTTTTTGTCCAATTTCGTGAAAATTCGTGTTCCACTGTTTTATTAGCATTTTGTGTGCTAATCTACTGTTATCGGGCAATTTCGTGAAATTTTATATTTTATTGTTTTAGTCACTTTTGTGCGTTATAATCCACAGTTTTCAGCTAATTTCGTTAAATTTCATGTTTCACTATTTTTGACAGCATTTTGTCAGCTATTGTCCACCGTTTTCAAGCCAATTTCGTGAAATTTCATATTTCTCTTTTTCCCCCCACATTTTGTGGGCTACAGTCCATTGTTATCATTCAATTTCGTAAAATTTCGTATTTCACTGTTTTGGCTTCATTTTGTAGGCTAGTGCACCATTTTCGATCAATTTCGTTAAATTTTGTGTTTCACTGTTTATGCCACATTACGTTGGCTATAATCCACAGTTTTCAGCCTATTTCATGAAATTTCATATTTCACTGTTTTTTGCCAGATTTTGTGGGCTATATAGCCCACTGTTTTAGGCTAATTTTTCAAAATTTCATATTTCACTGTTTGGCCAACTTTTATGGGCTATATTCCACCTTTTTCGACCAATTTCGTCAAAATTTGTATTTCACAGTTTTGGCCTCATTTTCTAAGTTATAGTCCACCGTTTTCAACCAATTTCGTAAGAATTTGTATTTCACAGTGTTTGCCTCAGTTTGTGGGCTAATGTCCACTGTTTTGACCAAATTAGTGAAATTTCGTATTTCACTGTTTTGGCATCATTTCGTGGGCTATATAGTCCACCGTTTTCAACCAATTTCGTGTTTCACTGTTTTGGCCACATTTCGTGGGCTATATAGTCCACAATTTTCAGGTAATTTCATATTTCTCTATTTTGGCTGCATTTTTTGAACTATAGTCCACAGTTTTCAGCCAATTTCCTAATTTTTTTCACTATTTTGGCCACATTTGGAACATCCCTGAAAATTTTATTTTTAATTTGCACGTGCTTTGCACGAAAAACTCTGTATTTTTATTTTCTAAAGACATACATTTTTATTCTCATTATCACAATTGTATTATTCTTTTTAATAAAAAAACCCATAGGCCTCTAAAGTCTCTTTTCAAGCCCACTAGAAATTAATTTTTAAAAAAACTCATTAATTTATTCTATTTTAAATAAATAGTTTTAATTGGAACGAGTACTTTCTGATAGGTCGATTAGAATGTAGAAATGAGTTGCTTGTTGTATTAAGTTTGTTATACGTAGGAATGTTCTGTTACTAGCTGAATTTTACCCGTACGAGGTGTAGAGTTTTTACGATGAACAATGGGCCAAAATTTTCTATTGCCCAGCAGAGCTCACTCTTTCAGATAGAGCTCCGGTTTGACAAAAGCACTACCGGAAATGACTCGAGTGCCGCAAATGCAGCCCCAAAATTTTACTGGCTCTCTGGAGGCAATGTTGAATGGAAAATTTACAGGTCAGAAACGGACAAAGGCCACGAAAAGTTAACTGACTGCATGCTACCAAAGATGTACCTAAGATGACAACATTCACAACAGGAAATCATTACACAACAGAAACAATTGTAAACACAACAAGAACAACCATGATTTTAAAGATCTGAGTTAAGATGACAGAACTAGCTAAAATGTATAAAGTACATTCAAGGGTAAACCACAATTCCCACCAACCTAGTAGTAAGCTTTAATAGAAGTGATGGTTTTATATATACAAATCCAGGAACAGGAATTGCTGCTGATTACACACCACCAGATCTTTAAGTTTGATCACATTTCAAGTACTGCGGGTGAGTTCTGGATGGGCTGTAACATTTGGGTTTTTCTTTTGCTATATCATAATCCCCTATAGTATTTCTGAAATAGGATGTAAATTGAGGCCCTCTAATCTTCATCTTCATCTGCTGGATCAAAATCCCTAACCTTCACATCAGCATCTTCTCCATACTGGATGCAGTTGTCAATCATCGACAGTACATACTGGATGCTGCAGCAAACAGGAGACTATCAACAAGATTGTATAAATATGAGATAAGAAATGGTTTCTCTCGTTGAAAACTACCATTACCATTGTTATGTTGGTTTGAAATTTTCATAATGAAAATAGTAAATAACTGTGAAATGGTATTATCCTCATCCCTAGCATAGCAGTATAAAATAGACACACTTGGACTTGGTAAGTAATGATTGAGATTTGTGTTTCGAAATATTGGTAACATTTGACAACCATGTCTTGTGTCAATCTAAACTGAGATCAATTTTTGTGTCGACAACTTATCATGCAAACTAAAATTTCCTTTAAAATGTTCAAATAAGTATAGAATTAAATATGAAACAGTCACGAGTGTTTCACTTGTAGATCAATTGTGTGCGAAACTAAACTAACCACTGAAAGGTGATTTGAATAGGATGACTTAGATAGCATAGTTAAACATGGAAAACAGACCCTTAACCAGCAACTCTATGAAGTTAAGTTATTTGCATACAAAATAAAATCGGGACAATGAGTCATTATAACAGCAATTAGGTTTCGGGTGACGAGTGCAAATTTACCACAACAAGGGAGACCATGGAGGACAAAGAGCCCGCATCACATCAACAGCTACATTCTTGTTTCTGAAATTTGACTTCTATAATCTATTGACGAAAGGATTTTCAGCTTTTGACAGGGCCTCCCAACAGAGGCATCATTGTTGCTCCAATTGAAACTTTTTTTAGGCATAGCCCTTGGCTCACTGTCGGAGAACCATGAGAGCCAGGAGAAGGCTTCAGAAGAGCAAGCTGATAACGTAGAATCTCGTGCTCTTGAAGCCAAACATGTTAACGCTGTCTTAGCTGTCTTACAGCTAGTTTCACCACACATTAAAATTATCGGCTAAGCTTCTTCCTAAATTACAAGAATAACAAAGCCCCCGGAAATAAACAACTAGGATTGATGAGGACATTGGTTCGAGATGATTTGGACATTTCTATCGGCGCAGACATCGTCCAGGATGGCTAATATATTAGCATAGTCATTTTATTTCAGCACTTTCAGTTATTTTGGCATATGTAGTAGTTTTGCTATTTGCACTCATTATTTTTTGCACATTTGGATATATTTTAGAGATTTGTTTTGAGCCTAGATATAGGCCTTAGAAAGTATGCTTTAATTAATTAAAAAAATTATTGTGCGTTGAGTTTTGCTCTTCATCCCTCTCGTGTTTGCGACCCCGAGAGATTATTAGGGTTTGTGAAAAATCCTAAATTACACCCAAACCCCCAAATCCCCTACTCAAACTCCAAACCCTAACCCCTTCTCACCGCCGCCAACCCCCCCCCCTCCCACTCTCTCATGTTTCTTATTTTGAAACCACAGCCCCACTCGCTCCTCTTTCCCCTCACTCGACCACCCTCCCTCTCCACTCCAACGCCTCACAGCCCCACTCCTAACCCCGACGATCTTGGTCGTCGTCCCGTCTCTACCTCACCCTTTCTGCCCTAACCCACCACCGACATCAGCTTCGAGCGCCTCCATCTTGCCTCCAGCATCGCAACCGCCATCGACACCCCGCCGTTCCCGACCGCCACCACCAACAACAGCTGCCTCGACTCGCCTTCCCGCAGCCCCCGACTGCTCGTTAGCCCCACTCCAAGCCGTCAGCAACCTCCTCTCCATTGATACACTTTCTTCGAACCCCCAATAATTTCTTTCCATTCTCCATTATTTGTTTTACAGCTACTATCTCTAGAATATTATTTGAATTATCTGTCGTCCACAAATATTGAGTGTGTGCTTCTGCTTGCCAATTAGCATACAAATCATTATTGAATATCTTACTTGCTAATAATACTTAAGTATATTTGTTGATTGTTATGCGTGAATCTTTAATTGGGTTTGTTAAACTGATTTCATTTCTTGAAAATCTATCAAACCAATTATTAGTTCTAATTTCTAATTTAATCGGCACTACATATTGGTAATCTTTTAATATTCTAGAAAAATGTTCTACTTAGGGTAAAGTTCAAATCATTTTGGTACAAGAACAAAGGTTTTAAAACTCTAGTTCTCGCATCATTTGGTCAGAATTTTTTCATTCATTTAGGATCATTTTAGAGTTACTTTTTTAGATTATTTCAGATTTTTTTTTAAAAAACATTTTAGGTGCATTTAGGTCACGTTTCCCCAAATTTCAGCAAACACACGCCCTCAGCAGCACCATCACAAATCTTGAAGAACCTTTCGTTAGATGCCTCAAGGGAATAATCGTGATGATCGACGTCGAAATCGTGACCCTAACGAACAATACAAGAAGAACGTTAAGGCTGACGTTCCCCACTATGAATGTCAGATGGAACCTCAAGCTTATCTCAATTGGATTCGTGTCTTGAACCACTACTTCGTGTGATTTGATATAAGTGAAACCCTGAAAGTCGAATTTGCCACGATAAAATTGACTGGTAAAGCTCAACAACACTGGACCAATCTTGAACATACCCGCATAGACAGAGGCCTGACACCCATAACCACTTGGGAAACCATGAAAGAGAAGCTCACTGAGAGATGTGTCATTGTCGTTCCACACCCGATTGCTAGATTTGTGGAACCAACTCTATCAAGGAAGAAAATCCACACAAGAGTATAGATAAGTTCAACGGCTTCCTCATTTGGTGCAATGCCTTAGGTAAAAAGAGCAAAGAACAAACTGTCTCAGTATGAATAAGTTCACTACAAGTCCAGCAATTCGAGAGATCATTCCTCTAGAATGACATCGATGATCCCTCTAGACCTAAACCATCATCTTTTCAGTACCCTAACAAATCTTACCCAAACAAGCCCACTTCAAATTCTTATCCATCTAGGAATGACAATAAGGGCAAGAACACTCAAAGAGACTACTTCAAGCTTGATCCTCACTAAGTGCTATAACTACATGGGATACAGCCATGTTGCGGGCAACTGTCTCAACCCCAATAGGATCAATATAGTAAAAGGTACCACTGACATTGCTGATGATTCTGACAATGAGTTTTTCTATGAGCCTAATGAAAGTGACTTCGTCGAAGAAGAGGATGATCAGTATCTCAACTGTATTCGATCGATCCAATCACCTCCTTTGAATGTAGTTAGATGTGCTTTGTCCCAACCAAAAGAAAAAGGTGATTGAAAGCGCACTGCTATATTTTACACCTTCACGACAATAGGTAGCAAAAACTGCAAGGTGATTGTTGATAGTTGAAACTGCATCAACACTATCACTTCAGCTGTCCTAGCCAAGACCGGACTTAAAAGCTGAACCCCATCCACGTCCATACAAAGTATCTTTGGATTGATGCAACAGCTCTCCAAGTAACACAGCATTGTTTGGTCCTTGTGGACTTCAAAGCCTACAAGGAACAAATTTGGTGTAACGTACTCAAAATGGATGTGGGTCAAGTAATTCTAGGGAGACCTTGGTTATACGTCCACAATGTGACAATATATGATCGATCCAACCAATGTGTTCCAGCATAATGGATTAAAGATAAAGCTCATACCCGTGAAACCACTAACTAATCCGTTTGTGAAAATACCAACTCCCTCGAGAAAGGACAAGGAAGCAGCGTAAATGGGTGAAAAGAAACTCAAACGAAATTGACAAAAAGACAGCAATTCTCCTACTCACAGCGAGAGAAGTCCCTAAAGAACCTAAGTCACTCATCCCTCCTCAAGTTAGTCATGTCCTCCAGGAATTTGCAGATGTGTTTCCTGCTAACCTCCCCTACCAGTTACCTCCGCTACGTAACATTCAACACGCTATTGATCTGGTTCCAGGAGCGAGTTCCTAACTTGCCACACTATCGGATGAATCTGACGGAACATGTCGAGTTAAAAATGCAAGTTGACGAGTTATTGGCAAGAGCTTCGTCAGAGAGAGTTTGAGTCCTTGCGCAGTTCTACTTTGTTAACGCCAAAGAAAGATGGAACCTGACGTATAATGGTATCAGAGCTTAGGTTATAGGTCCTAGAATTTTTAAGGTGATATACTGGTAAGATCCGCGCCCCGATCATTTATAATTATTTTAATGTGTTTGATTTTGATAATATCTGATTATTGATGATTTGGGTATTTGCTTTGTTGTGTTTTGATTGGTGTACTTGCCGTATTTGGGTGTTCGATGGACTGTGTGGATAATATCCGTGAAAAGTCGAGTGAGATTGATCCGAAAAAGATTGACAAAAATGTAAATTTGATGGAGGTACATTATAACAAGACATACGTTTATAATTAGTATTTCTCAAAATAAGGTTTTTGATGGTTGTGTGTTTGAGGCCAGGGATCTGATCATATTGATGATAGTTGTTTTTTTTATTTGATCGTCTTAAATGGATTTTTCCAGAATAAAAAAGCTTACCTTTTTGGATATTAATTATAAGTAATATGCTGAATAATATATGTGAAATGTAGAGTTTTAGATTGATATGAGAATTATTGGGAAGAAAATCTTATTTCTCATCCGATATTAGGTCTTGTCTGGAAACTTCTTTTGATGGTGGGATACCATACGAAAGTTTTGATGTTTTGGGCTTCAAAAGTTTAGATATATGTGGATATCTCAACTTCATAAAAAGGAAGTTATTTTTTACTTGTAGGTTTCTCTTATGTGGTAGGTAGAGGCATACTACATGTAGTTGCATCCCTCGATCTCCAATTAGGGTATTCTAACCTTGTTTCAAAATTTGGGCCTTGTTGAATTTCTTTGTTAGCAATTTTGCTTTTACTTTAAATAGGATTGATGGGTTTTCACCCTGATTATTGTTTTTTAGTGGATTTGATATCAATGACTTTTTTATGGTGATTAGGCGGTTTATAGTGAGATATGTTAATGCTCAAAACAGTCACTAAAGAATAGTAACTCAGAGAAGAACTATTCATATGGGTCCTTCCTTGTGCTATATTTTCATTGTTTTTTTTAATGTTTTTCTCTGTGGAAATTTGGGTTCTGTCTATTAGATTTTATGCTACAAAGCTTATTTTTTATTGTGTATGTGATTATTTACTTGAAAACCTAGGGAAGGAGCGTTTATTTGGTTTTGTTGTATTCAATTTGATTAGTACTTTTTCTGTATTTGGATACTTAAGGCTTGTTTGGTTTGTTTGTATTTGATTTGATTAGTACTTTCTCCTTATTTGGATACTTAAGGCATGCTTCCACGAGTAATATTCTAATGGTAGTGCATTCTCTGAAATTCTATGGTTATATTATCTTTCTTTTTTTAATTTGGCTAAATCATTGTTTTGCATCTTATATCTGGGTTTGACTTCGTAAGATTTATTTTCATGAGTAGTGAATTTTGTAATGAGCGATGCCAATGCTCAAAAGATCCACAAACATTATCATAGAAGATCTGTTTATCCGTGTTGAGAATTATGGTTTATTTTGTTCATTTCGTTGATATATTAATTGTTTTGATTTCTTATAGTTTATTTCCTTGAATTATAGGTTTGATTATTTTGATTTCTTTGCTAAGCTTATTCTGGCAGTTTTTATATTTACTCGTTTACAGGAAGGGTTCATATTTTTGTTTGGGATTTGATGTGAATTTGCTATCATATATTTATGTAAATTATCGCTAAAAATGTGGATATAATTTTTGTCTCTCTATTATCTCTTTGAAGTCTTATCAATTAGAGTTCTCAGATTATGTTAATTTAAATGGTCCACCTTAAATGAACAGCGAGTTTGCTTTATTGGAATGCACATGGCTTCATGTTTTGAATAGATGACTTTGTCTTCTTTATACTTACTTTCTACTTTCAACCAGACTCATTTGATTGCATTCACTTCTTTATTAACTAGTTACTTTGAGGTTTAGAATCGCATTTGGGTTAGATAATATATTAGTACTAAAATTAGGCTAAATTTGAAAAAACCCCTTGAATTATACCCTTTATGCAAAAAACCTCATTGAACTTTTTTTTGGCAGAAAACCCCCCTGAAGTATGTTTTAAAAAAAAAAACCTGAAGTATATTTTCAAAACACCACATCTAACTTTTCTGCTTGTATTAGATAACCTCATTCATCTTTGCAAGTTGGTTCATAAAACATCATGCATCTTTCTCATTATTGTCAAAAAACCTCACTCAACTTTAGCAGAAAGCTCACACCATTGGAATGAGTTTTTTGCAACCATACTTGAGTGTGGTTTTCTGAACAAAAAAAGTTCAGCGAGGTTTTCTGCAAAAAGGGTATAGTTCAAGAGGGTTTTTCCAAATTTAGCAAATTTTAGTAGGTTGGTTTCCTTGGTTAATATTTTGTAAGCTGTGATTACTATAGCCTGACTATTAGTTGTTTCTAATTGATGATTCTATTTGGTGTTGTTAGGCTTCTATGACTTCACTTGAGGTAAATAAGAGGACTTATTTTATTCTATGTTTCGGGTTTCTTAGCAATTGTAGATAATATAGTTGTAGTTGATTTTAGGATTGATTATTCGGGGAGATAAAGTGACTGGGTTTATGGGTAGACATCCCAAGTTTTGAGGACAACTTTTAAGGAGGGTAGAATGTAATACCCCAAAATATATATTATTTAATATTGTTTATAATGCATAAGTTAATTTATTTATTTAGCAGTAGTCCATATTTAAATATAGAGAAATAAGAGATTTTATATTAAGTATGAATGTATGCAAAAGAATAATTGTTAAGGGTTTTTTTGCAAATGAAACTTTATTTCCTTCTCTCCTTCCCGTGATCCTTCTCTCTCTCGTTCTTTTGTCTCATTGGGACCGCCGCCACTACCCAAAAAAAAAAAGAACAGTGGAGAGGAGATGGAGAAGCCAAAGGAGAAAGTAAAGGTAATATTTCTAATTATTTTATTAGTTCTTAGTAAACCCTAGAAACTTATCATATTGATTATATTGTGAAACCCTAAATCAATAAAAACTTAGGGTTGCATAGTTTGGTTAATCTTTTATTCTCCATCAAATGTATTGATAATTATAGTTAATTGGAGGATTAAATATGAATCATTTCCTTGTCGATTAATTGTTGCAATGCCCTTTTAATTAAGAAATCTAAGGTTGCATATGCTTCATCTAATTTAACAACCCAATCAAGAATCTATTGCATTTGTTTAGGATTAATGAGTAAAGGGTAGTTAAGTGTGATGCGTGTACTTTGTATTTCCACAAATTTGTTGATATCGTTATTTAAAGTTTTGATTATCTTCTAATAGGAGCAGACTGGTATTGAGGGGTATGTTGAAGGACTCATAGCTACTTGTTATTTCGCCGACCACGGTAAGAAATTGAATATCTATACCTTGTAGAATGTAATTTTAAAAAATACTTATTGTTTTGTTTTGTTGTTATATTGTGTATTTCTATGTTATTTTTATGTGATGTGATGTGATGATGTGCGACTATTAAATTGAAATTAATGTATTGTGGTGTGTTTGTATGAATATGGAATTATGATATGAGTGTTGTTATCTATATGTACGTTGTGGTCTATAACATGTGGATTGCCGATTTAAACTATAACGTTATGCATTAATTTATATAGTTTGAGTTGGGATGCATGTACACAAGTGACCTTATGATGTTGTAAATATTGAGATTGTTATTTTAAGTTATTACCATATTTGTAGTTGTGTTACTCATGTGTCAGCATCCATGTTTGTATACCGGTATACGAGTCGAAAATCTAAGTAACCCATTTGACTCTCAATGTATCTACTCTATGAGTGTTGTTTACTCCCACCACGGACTGTAATGACGTTTACCATGTCAATCGGACTATAAGCGTTGCATTGAGAGATGGGCGTATCTAGATTTCCTTGCATTTTAGAATATTTGTATTTGATTATTTACGTAGTATGGGATGCGTAAATTATTAGACAAGTACTGCACCAGATATCCTGCATTGTTTGCTTGTATGACCACCTTAATTATTGATGCATTTATATGTAATAAGAGCTTTAATTATAATCAAGATATTTTTGTTCTAATATTTGCAGTTATATGATTGTGCATTAACATGTTTAAATTGTTAATGCACTATTTTATGAATTACCAGCTACTTATATTTATTCAATTAAAACTGGGCATCGGCTCATTTTGTTGTTAACAAACTTTTTCAGATTAGTGCATCAAGATTGGGTGTTTGAAGAGAATAAAGAATCTGCAAGCTTAAATCCTTTAGGGATAAATTGTCGGACCTGGAAGTTTGTTTCTTGCGAGTAAATTTTCATAAAGAGCTTTTAAAGCTGATAAATTGTATTTCTGAAATTGTTTTAAATTATTTTATTGAAGTTTTAAGGAGTCATTTCTTAAAGAATTTTAGTTATTTTCTTTTGAAATCAATTAAATACCTTTGTTAGCCATTCCCATTTGAGCTACTTTTTATAGATGAATTTTATATCCATGAGATTCAATAAGTATTATATAGTTGAAATAGTTGTCATAGGTTTGAGGGTGTTACAGTTTATGAATCGACTTAGGCATTCTTTCACGAGGCTTCTCTACTTTAGTCTTGATCCATAGTCAACCCATGATGATGTCAACAAAAACAGGCCCAGCTAAATTAATTATAAATCAAAGGATTGATCATATCTAAAGAGATGAAAATTGGCACAGGAATTTGGTGCATTCTGTGCACTTCACTCAAAATGCATTAATCACATCTTCTGCAAAGTCACTCAATTTTGATAAGGATTAAAAGGCGGCAGTGACATTGATGAGGAAATTGTACATGCATTGCACATGTCCTAAAAACCTACTAAATTCAATTATATATTTCACATAAGCACACGACAATGACACCAAGGCCTCTACCTAAATCAAGATTTGCCACATGAATCTCGTGTTGAAACTCTATCAAAGGGTCAGCTTCTCTATCACGTTAGCAACTGTACTATCTTTCTCGACTTTTCTCATCAAGTCCATTTAGGTAAGCCTCTGACCCTTCTTGGACCATTACTCACAACCATATAACTCTACCTGGCGGGTGGCATGTTTAAAAAGTCCCAGTTGAATGAAAGTCAAAAAATATCTATGATAAATGACAGTTAGAAACTTGGAATTGCAGCAATCCATGTGATCATGGCATTTTACATGCATAACGAGCACTGGTTACTGTTGTTATCTGAACAATGCACTCTCTTGATATTTTCTCTGTTTATGGTAAACAATTTTAATTAATTAATTATTTCATCTGATAAGGATTCGACTCATAATCCATATACCTGCTTTCCTTCCTCAAGTCGAGAGGCACAAAATTCACCATGTTAAACTGATCAACCTAAAATGCAGAAATAACAAAAGATGTACTTTAGAGGATCTAATAAAAATAAATAAACAGAAAACCACAAGTACTTTTTTGTGCCATAAAGTAAAACTAAAAGAACAGTCAAGGGATAAAAGTTTGGGGAACGGTTTTCCTGCACCAAATTTTGATGCATTAAAACAATTATAAGAATCTGTCCATGCAACATAATGCTACTATCTACACTTTGATATGATCCAGGCCTTTTTTTCCTACTTTATGCAGTATGTTGTTCTTTTGGACCTACTGGATGACCCATAATTAGCTTGTACTACTTGTTGTATGTTTTGTGTTTGCGTGGGTTTTTGAACTCCTAGTATTGGACGCATGTTATGTGGTTGTTCTTTGCTTGAATTGTGAAATTTATTGTAAATTGATTACTCTCTTTCAGATTATGGCAGTAGGCCACTATTTACTAGAACTGCTACAGTGCAACTGCTTAAGCTGGGATAAAGAATGAAGGCTAAATTTGAGGGGGAAAAAAACCCTTGAACTATGGCCTATGGCCTTTATGCAGAAAACCCCCTTGACCTTTTTTTAATGCAGAAAACACCCTGAAGTATGATTGTTGGAAGGAAAAAAAACTTGAAGTATTTCAAAAATCCACATCTAACTTTTGTACTTGTATTAGATAACCTAATTCATCTTTGCAAGTGGTTCAAAAAACATCATATATCTTTCTCATTATTGTCAAAAACCTCCCTCAACTTTAGCAGAAAGTCTCACGCTAGCGGGATGGTTTTTTGCAACAATAGTTCGGGGGGTTCTGCATAAAAAAAGGTCAGGGGGATTTTCTACATAAAGGCCATAGTCCAAGGGGTTTTTTTCAACTTTAGCCAAGAATGAATATACAAAGATGTGTAGTTCTATGACTATCCAATTCTCAAAGATTCTAAAAACAACCAAGCTAAAAGACATTTGAAACAAATTAGCAAGGTTGTTAAAAAATAAGCGCTGTATTTTTGTGCCCACCTCCCCCCCTCTTCCATTATAGCTCCAAGCCTGTAACCCTACAATCCATTATGGCAGGAGCTTCAGCACATTATATGGGGTTTCAGTCTTGATGAATGCAATCAAGATATTCTTTTCTTGCTACAAAAGATGGTAACCCACAAAAATTTCCCTTAACTAAAACAAATCCACTATAGGAGCCCACCCATATTCACTTCAAAAGGATGGCTGAGAATTAAAACAAGTGAAGTAATGAACACTGTCAATTACTCATCACACAAATAGATAGCAAACACATCCAAACACACATGTATGCCAAGTGTGCACACAGGGTAAGAGGCATATTCATCAGGGAGAATTTAGGAGATTATACTATTCATATAATCTGTAGGTGGCATCATGTGTATGGGTGAGTGGGTGGTAGTCATAACAAAAAGAACACTAAAACAGAAGCATCAATAAATACCAAATCTGCCAAAGCTTTATTCAGCTTCTCGTAAGGAGCAGGCATGTTCTTATTCAGCTGTGACAATAAAAATGGTGCCTCTGGGTTTAAGAACCTGATAACATATGAAGGATATCGTCAAACTCACATCAGCATAAGAAGGGAGTTTTTTTTTTTAAGATAAAGGGCTAGACAAAACTCACTCTTCTACATCTTTTTTGTTTGGCACAATATCCATTTTTGAAAGAATATTGATATGAGGCAGTTCAAGTTGAATCATAGCAGAAAGTGATGCCATGCAGCCACTTATGTACTTTGTTATATCGGTGATGAACTGAAAAGGAATAGGTTTCCAACTTTAAATGGAAGTTTAATGAATCACAAAACAAGGGGGAAACCCATGCTAAAGAGTACAAAAGCAAACCTGGGAATCCAGCATATAAATAACACAGACTTTGAAGTTCTTGCGATGTAGATATTCCACAAAGTTCTTCAGAACAGGAACATGTGAAAATAGCTCTATCTGACCTGTGGATAAACAAAATCTAATAAGAACCTATTCACTTAATATGCAAACTATAATTCAATGAAAGCGATGAAATAGCTCCTCCACAAAGCAGAGGCACGCTGAGGATAAACAAAAGGATACTCTTTAACGAAGGTCAGTGTAATGAAACCGATGATCTAGAAGAATACAAATTTTCTTCAGGAAATAGTATTTTGCAGTTAAGATTAACTTTTCCTCTGTGCACCCGTTTGAATCAGTTATAACAAGAATAAATAGTCCCAGATTAATCGCATTCCATTCAAAGTCCACTAACATTTCATATCAATTGTTTTTTGAAGCCAATTCACAAAAATGCCGGCTTAAAAAAGGGAAAGAAATCCAGAATTTGAAACAATCTCCAGTTTCTATGCACTACTCTACAATGGAACCAAGCAAAGAGAGGTCTGAGGACATGACCCAAATGACATGATTATTACATGGAATGATTCTGCTCGGATCACAACTTCAATAATGCATTCACAGATATTTGGATATTCCAAGAAATTACACATTCCCTTATGTGGTACATTTATGCTATCTATCTATATAATAAAACACAAAGAAAGTTATCAAGTGGCTCTCAATCCCCCCAAAATCAAAAGCCCAGATCTAACCTCACAAAACACATTCCCCCCCCCCCCAAAAAAAAACTCAAATTCAAATCCCCCACCCAAAACAACTCCTTTATTTATTTAATTATTTCTCTCTCTCTCTATCTCTCTCTCTCTCTCTCTCTCTTCTATTCAAATAATTAAGAAAATCAAAATCAAAAAATTATTATTAAAAAAACTAAAAAATTTAAAA
The DNA here is from genome assembly GCA_017893485.1 of Hemerocallis citrina. NCBI lineage: Eukaryota > Viridiplantae > Streptophyta > Magnoliopsida > Asparagales > Asphodelaceae > Hemerocallis > Hemerocallis citrina. The sequence continues at coordinate 216,498,928 of CM030368.1, forward strand.
ACTTTTAAAATAATTCAAAAAAATAAAAAACTAATTAAAAAAAAAATTTAAAATTTAAAATTATCAAAAAAATTTAAATTTTGAAATTTTTAAAAATTTTAGAAATTTTAGAATTTTGAAAGTTAAAAAAAAATTAAAATTACAAATTTTAAAAATTTTAAATTTTGAAATTTTGAAAATTTGAAAAAATTAAATTTTGAAATTTTGAAAATCTCAAAGCAAATCCAAATCCAATGTCGAACCTCAATCAAGAAGTCGTCGCCGATAACTGATTTGCTGCTGATTCTGTATCGGTGACTCCCCTCCACCAAATCGAGCACGAATATCAAGCGACTCCGTATCGGCAACTCCCCTCCACCAAATCGAGAGCCTCTATATGCGATGTGACGACTCTAATTTCATCTCATTAACCGAATTCTCATTCTAATTTTTATTTTTTTGTGATCAGGGGATTACTCAGTTTTTTGCTGACTCAAATTTTGTGTGTACATGGTATTTAAGTTCATTGTTTTTTTTTGTTTAAAAAATTTAAATTTGGTAATTTATTTGATGAGTTTTTTATTGGTTTTGATTTAAGGTGTACGCAAGTGATATTTAGTAGCCTCAATTTAGGCTTCCAAACCATAGCAGGACAGGTTAGCTGACTAGCAACCTAAAATAACTTAGCAAATATGCAACATTAATTTCTTTACTACAAGAGAAAATACTATCGTGAAGTGTTCCCTTCACTGTTTAGTAGAAACTATGGATAACATAACATATAAGAACTTTTAGTGTATGTTTGGATATATAGGATTGGGATGACTAGAGTTTACCAGTGAAGGGTGCAAACTCTTCACTCAAGAAAGACAGCTAAAGTAAATTTGTTATTTATCCATTTTGATTTTTTTCTATAAAGGCGCAGTGAGGTGACAAAGTGGAGAAAAAAGAAATGATTAGCTTGGATAGAGTTTTGAGAACTTCATGTATTTCATTTTGGTTGAAATAATAATGTGAGGTATTTCAATTGCAAACCAAGTCTCAGACAAACAAATGTTTAGATTATTGATATTGTAGATACCTTCACACCTGCACTTGAGTTACCATTGTATTTAGACATGCTCATAGTAGTTATGGGATTAGAGTAAGCTCTATAAAACCTATACAATAATGTCCTTGCATAACTATTACAAGCATCTAAAAGTGATGTTGAAGTTAAAAAAAACTCTATGCAGTGTTTCTAACAAACTATATGCATTCCAAGTAAGTTCAAGCTAATGATCAAAAAAGCGATGGTTGAGCTTAAAGGTAGATATACTGCTTTCTCATATAATATGTTTGCTACTTCAATTAATTTCCTGGACCTCCAAAACTATTTCATATAATCAAACCAGGCGCACCGTTCCGAAGACGTGCCGTAGGCACGTGTCAACGGGCAAACCTAGTACTATTACACAAGAGGAGAAGAAGGTTAAGTGTTGCTAGTCTCATCCCTCCCTTTTCATCATTCTTGTACTTATTTACTTTTGTGTACATATGATCTGCTTCCCAAGAACACAGAGTATTAGTAAACATCGTAAAATGTTTTATACTTCAAAACCCTATGTTTTTAGAATTAAGATGCAAGTGTCAAAAAATTCCCTAGCAACTGGTAGTCTGGTAGTGTGTCTAAGAGGCAGGGGGTGCCATGGTGGTGGTGGTAGTGTCAGTGGCAATGGCAATGTTGGTAACAGCAATGGAAATGGCTGTGGGAACATAAATGGCATTAGTGCAGGGGTACTACTAGCGGGTAGAGACAACAGTGATGGCGTTTTTGTGGTGATGAACTGATGATGTTTGGGTTGGTAGTTATAGAGCAGTGGTAACAACACAATAATGATGGCAACAACGATCGTAATGGTGGTGACATAAAAAATAGAACCAACAATGGTAGAGAATGTAACAAGGATGATAGTATTAGTTGGACAATAATGGTTGACGACAAAAACAGTGACAATATAGACGGCAACAGTGATGGTGGTGAAGGTGGTAACTGAAGATAGCCGTGATTGTGAAGAAAGTAGCTAAAATTGGCAGGGATGGCGATGGTAACAATGATAATAAAAGTTATGACGCAACGAATCCAACGATAGTAGATGCAACCACCGACACAGTCGTAGTTGTGGAATTGACGATAAAGATAGTGAGGAGAAAAGGAAGGACAAAAGGACAGAGGTCAATGCTCGAGTAATTTTTCAGCTGCTTTTTCGGTGTGGGAGCAATCAGATGATAGTGGATTCTTTGGAGGAACAATCAAGGACTGACATTTTGACTTTCGACGGTGTTGACTACCTTTAACCGTGGTTGGCTTCTCAATCTGACTCGTTTGCATCGTAGGATTTCATTTGTGTGGTGACGATCGCCTCCGATGACCTGCAAAAGTCTAAAACACCAGGATTGGCGACAAACCCTCCGACGCTCAAGTTAGAAATCAAGAAGACTATGAGAGAGCTTTTGTGGAGAAAAATATTGATTACCTGTTTCTGGTGGGGGTAGGGGGTATTTATAGTCGCCTTGGGACAGTTTCGAAATAATCATTTATCTCTACTTTCATGTGTTTTTAGATAGGACATAGAATTTAAATTCCTTCATGATATGAGAGTCGTTTTAACCCGTCTCTTAAAAATAATCATGAATTTAAATAACTCTTTAAATGATCTGGGTTTATTTATAATAGCATGCCATCATAACCCGGTAATACAGGTCCATTTTTGGATTATTGGGCCTTGGAAAAAACCCAATTCCCATTTTTGGACCTCGTTTGTAGGGTAAATTACCGTTTTGCCCCTAGGAGCTTTGAGATCCGTGTCTGATTTGAATGGTCTCGATCTAGTTCTATTTTTAGCCATATCACAAGCCCCCACTCCCGAAGAGTGATTTTCAGTCTTTGAGGAGTAGTTTGCCCATTTTTAATGGTTTGCAGAACTTATCAGAGATCTCGGGGAAGCTTGGATCTGGCTCAAGGTGTAACGATGTTATTCTGAGCATTTAAAATACCCAAAATTATTTCTAGAATTTTTTGGATGTTTAACCCAAAATTATTTCCAGAATTTTTTGGATGTTTAACCCAAAATTATTTCCAGAATTTTTTGGATGTTTAACCCAAAATTATTTTTAGAATTTTTTGGATTTTCAGTGTTTTTTTCATATTTTTTGAATTTTTCCTAATTTTTAATCACTTTCCGAATTATTAATTCAATTTCCGAATTTTTATGATTAATTTTCAAAAATTTTAATTAATTATTCTAAATTAATATTTACTTTCTCAAAAATTTATAAAAAAATTCCGAATTAATAATTATTAATTTAGAATTTTTAATTAATTTTTTAAGATTTTTAATTATTTTTTCAGAATTTTTAAATAATTCGATTTAATAATTAAATATAGAAATTAATTAAATACCTGATGACATGGCACAATCTGGAGCATCGATTGTGATTGGCTCGAAAATCATTAAGATCGAACAGTCAGAGTGTTGATCTTGACATGTGTCCGTTGACCATTGACTGTTTTGCGTGATTTCATGATCGGGGATGTGTTTGCTTGGAGCCTGCCATCAAACGTTGAGGGTGGTTCAGCTGAGCGACGCGTCTCTTTGACCGTTGACCGGTCAACGATTTTGCGTGATTTCACAATCGGGAAGGGCGACACGTGTCTTGTTGACTATTGACCGTTGACTGGTCAACAATTTTGCATGATTTCACAATCGGAGACGCGTTTGCTCACAGCCTGCCATTGAACGTTGGGGGTGGTTCGGCTGGGCGACACGTGTCACGTTGACCATTGACCGATCAACAATTTTGCGTGACTTCACGATCATGAACGCAATTTTGCGTGATTTCACGATAGGGGACGCGTTTGCTCGGAGCCTACCACCGAACGTTAAGGGTGGTTCAGTTGGGCGATACGTGTCCCGTTGACCATTGACTGGTCAACGCTTTTGCATGATTTCACGATTGGGAACGCATTTGCTCAGAGCGTGCCACCGAACGTTAAGGATGGTTCGGCTGGGCTACACGTGTCCTATTGACCATTGCCCGATCAACGATTTTGCGTGATTTCACGATCAAGAACGCATTCACTCGGAGCCTGCCACCGAACATTAAGGGTAGTTCGGTTGGGCAACACGTGTCCTGTTGACGATTTTGTGGCGTTGTTTGATATTACCGTTCGTTTGAGTTTTTGTCGTTTAGTCTTCATGGTCGTTGGACTTCGTGTCATTCTGGGCTTTCCCAATAGTTTGGGGGCCCAAAAGCTTTAGAAGCTTAACCGCCTCTCCTTATCTCTAGAAGACTCCAACCCCCCCCCCCTCTTTCTGCATTTTCTCATTTCTCCCTTCAGGAAATTGTTTGCTCTTGGGCTGTCTTGCTAGCAGTCGCGGCCAGGCGTTACTTTTTCCGGCAAACTTTTTCGGCCGTAGCTGTCACATCAAGGTAAAAGATATATATATTTCAGTTTATATATATTATTTTATCAAAGATGTCTATGGAATCTTCGGGAAATGAGACTTCCCCCATCGGGTCATGGCGGAGATCAACAGCTGATTCTTTCCTCGAGGGTAGATAAAGGGAAGAGGGTGGTGGACTCGGTTGTCATCGAGACAGTAGTATAGTAGACGAGAGAAACCGGGAGTTGGGTAGGCTTCCTAGCCCTTTGTCGAGCGTTGGCGAGGTTTGAGACTACTCAGCCGATGTTTTGTCGAGGGCGGTGTATGGGATGGCGCCTTCATACATGGAGAACAAGCCCCACATGAGCACTCTAAGATTGATGAGATATCCTCCTCGATGATGTCGGAGGAAGACTTGGGCCGTGTTCAAGAATGTTTTATAATTCTGAGGGATTTTGACCTTCTCTAGCCGGGTCTGGATGTTAGCACTTGTTTGCCGACATCCCCCGACACTTGCTTCTTTCCGTTCGATGCTTTTCTCGCAAGCCTTCGTCATCCCCTTCCACCATTTGTGGTCGAAGTTCTTAGGTGGAACTCCCTGAGTCCGATTCAGTACATGTCGAACATGTGGAGACATGTTAACAGCTTCGTGTTGCAGTGTCGAGCGACGAGGATTGAGCCTCGACTGGCAGTTCTTAGGAGGCTCTACAGGGTTCACCAGAAGAACAAGTCAGAGTATAGATACTATCTTTCTCCTCGTAAGGATGTGAAGCCTATTGAAAAACCTGACTCCATCATGTTCTGGAAGGAGAAATACTTCATCATTCGGAGTCGCGAGTTGTGGGTGATTCCCACAAGGTAGAGAGAGGTGTCGAAGAAGGCGAAGGATGAACCATTTTTTAGTCCAAAGGAGGAAGTGATAGTTAGAAAACTTCTAAGTCGACCTCCTCTGAGTTGAAAAAATGTAACAGAGGAGTATCTCTTTAGAGGACGTCTCAACCCGATCAACCCTAGTACGCATCTTTAATTTTATTTTGTTTTCTTGCTTTAGTAGATACTTCTCTTTGTTTTCTTACTCTCTGTGTCTCGCCCCTGCCCCTAGCTCAGACAATTTATACAATTTATAAGATAAATTAGATACTATATAGTACAACTGCCCACCACAGGCTGCCTCTCAAAAGGTGGTTAACCGGATTGGTGGCTTTTGATCATAGGCTATTATATTTATTTATTATTTAATATTGTTATACTTTCCGATATGGGATAAATCCCTACTTACCTCTCCCCTGTACTCAACCAAAGCCACATCCAATATGGGCTTGTTGACTTCGGTCAACAGCACACATGGACGTGGCTTTGGTTGAGTACAGGAGAGAGTTAAGTAGGGATTTATCCCATATCGGAAAGTATAACAATATTAAATAATAAATAAATATAATAACCTATGATCAAAAGTCACCAATCTGGTTAACCACCTTTTGAGAGGCAGCCTGTGGTGGGCAGTTGTACCATATAGTATCTAATTTGTCTTATAAATTGTATAAATTGTCTGAGCTAGGGGCAGACTTCAAGACGATGATCGCTAAGCGCGCAGGGTTGAGTGGCAAAGCCCCCGAGGATAAGAAGTGGAAGAGAACGATCGCGAAGGCCACGCCAGCCAAAGTCGCGAGGGGCCCAGTTCTCTCATCCCCCGTAATGGATTTGGAGTCTCCTCCTACTTCACCAGCTCCCTCGACCGAGGGATTCACTTTGGGTGTTGCTCTTACACTCGAGGCTCCTCCCCTTACTGCAGCGGCGGAGGCGATTCTTACCACGGAGCATAAGCTCTTCGTCCTGGACTGACGAGTGATGAAGCACAATGGGTTCATTGGGGACTCAGCGACGTGTATGCAAGCAGTCCATTACCTTGTGACCCCGAAGGATAGAGCGGCGATGGATGCGGGTCGGTGGGCAACGATGCCTTGGAGATAGCCAGGGCTAACATGGCGGTAAGCTATCGCTTTTTTAATTCAGCATTTAAATTTCTTCAAGTCGGTAAAATTGGTTTTCCCTGTGTAACCTTGAATCATTTTCCTTCTGTAGATCACTTGCCACTTCAGTCACTTGATGAAGCGAGCGACGGAGTAGGAGAAGGAGCTGAGCATGGCGAGTGACCAGGATAGAGCAGAGCAGGCGAAGACCGCTAAAAATTTAGAAGAGGCGGTGTGCGCTTCAAAGACCCAGACGACACAGATCGCATTGTTGGAGTTGGCGTTGGCGAAAGCGAATGATCAGATAGCCCAAGAGAAGGAGAGGGCGGACCGAGAGAGTGCAGCCGAGGAGAGAGAGAGGACTGCAAAGGAAAGGGATGATGCCGTGAAGGAGGCGAAGGTTGAGGCCGAGGGGTTCCTAGCCAGGAACATGGAGCAGGCATATGCTAAAGCTATTAAGCACGTTAGAGCATGCATCTCGGAGTTCCATCATTCGGAGTATTCTCTGTATGACCCTGTTGAAGACGATTCGGGCAAGAAGGAGGGCGAGGAGCAAGAGGAGGAAGAGCTGATCGTCGTAGCGGACCCCATGTCCGCCATGGTAGTTGCTCCGAAGGTAGTTGAGGGGAGTGGTCGCGAGTCTACTCCCGTAGATCAGTCGACCGAGGTGGACCCTTGACTCCTCTTATGGCTAGTTGTCTTTTTTCTTTGTTTTTGTTGTTTTGGCTTTTGTATGGCCACCGCTTTATTGTATCTTTACAGGTCCAGAGCAAGTGGCATGCCTCATTTGAAATTTAGAGTCAAGGACGACTCTCAAAGAGAGGCTTGTTGAACTAAAGACCGAGAACCACCGTTTGAAGCAACTCCTTGAAGGAGGCAACGTTAGGAGCACTTCTTGCTCTCGTGAAGAGCATACCCAGGGGAGGTCCTTCCACGAACTGTCTTTACGCTTGCTTGAGGCCCCGTGGAACCCTGGTGACGCTCAAAGTGGTGTGGCCGGCTCGTCTAACAGGGTGTCGGTTGGTAGGGCGGAACGAATAGTAGGCCCCGGTGGTGCGACCCGATCTGTGGGTTTGGATGTTGCTTCAGATGGTTCAAGGGAAAAGGATAATGCTGGCTTTCCATTGGGAAACCGTAAACCGCGTGTCCCTGAAAAGAAATATCACTCTGCCACGGAAGAGTTGAAGTAACGCTGAGTGAGATTTTGTAATTCTTATAGAGACTTGTTCTTTCAGCAGTATCTGTATCCAGATAATCTTTGTGAAATAAAATTTTGTCAAGTGGTTGAGAATCATCTCGAGGATTATATTTTGTTGATTTTAACTTGGTTCAAATAGCACTCGTACGAAGAGATATACCCCACACTTGCTCGGGAGCAAGTATGCTCGTGCGACTTTATGAATCCTAAATGGATCCTGTAATTGTCCGTTGGAGTGCTTTAGCATATGAACCACGGGTTGTTTCAAGAGCACTCGAACTGCGGGTCGTACTCCGCATACTTGCCTTCGAGGCATGTGGCTAGAATAGCTCTGTAAACCGTGAGTGGACTCCGAACAAAGTGACGATGAGTTTTGGGAGCACTCGAATGGCAAACCGATCTACCCACACTTGCTCGGGAGCAGATAACGAGTTTTGAGAGCACTCGTATGGCAAACCAATCTTCGCTCACTTGGTCGGGAGCATGTGGCTATGGTCACTCTATGAACCATTAATGGACTCCACACTTGTCCAGAGTGAGGCACTTGTACGGCGAGATATACCCCCACACACTTCCTCAGGGGCAAGTGTGCCCGTGTGGATGGATCCTACAATTGTCCATTGAAGTGCTTAGTGAATAGATTGGTGTTGGCTCGGGGGCGTACCAAGTGTCTTAACTTATTGCTTTCCTTAGGTTGAATTCTTCACAGCTTCTGAACTGTTCAAGAAATTTTGCAAAAGAAAGTGCTTTTTATTGAAAAATTTAACTAAACTGCTACTTTAATGCAAGCCTTTATTACATGTTGTAACCGTTATAATCAACGGCCTTTATTACATGTTTGGTGTTATCTACTGGGCGAGGGCGTTAAGCGCTCTCTTTGTATTTCATGAGATGTTCGACGTTCCAAGTCCTCGATATCTTCTCCCCCCAAAATCTTCAAGTCAGTAAGCTCCTGGGTGAACAATTTGTGAGACTTTGTATGGTCCTTCCCAGTTAGAGGCGAGTTTTCCCTTCTTCTGAGGGTCGGATATTTCGAGCTTTCGGAGGACAAGATTCCCTTCATGAATGTTGGCCGGACGCACCTTCTTGTTATAGAATCTCTGCTGGTAGATGTTTCTTCGGATGACGGATTTCTCTCGGACTTCTTCGAGAATGTCAATATTAGCTCGAATGTCGTTCGAGTTATGTTCTTGGTTAAACGAGAGGAGGCGAGGAGAAGGTATTCCGACTTCTAGAGGGATAAGAACTTCTGTGGTCGAATGTAAGGTTGAACGGAGACTCGGGCGTGGGGTTCTTTTTGTGGTCCTATAAGACCAGAGTACACTCAGAAGTTCTTCGACCCATTGTCCCCTAGTAGCTTCACCAAGTCTCTTTTTTTGACCATCCAAGATTTGTTGATTAGCATTATCGGCTTGGCCATTGGTCTGAGGGTGTGACACTGAAGAGAAACGATGCTCAATATCCAGTCAGTGCAGAATTGGCGGAACCCTTTACCAGGAAATTGAGTCTCATTATCAGTAACTAAAATGCGAGGGATCCCAAAGCGGCAAACTATGTTCATCCAAAAGAACTGTTGGATTCGGTGCTCGGTGATTGTTACCAGAGGTTCAGCTTCAAAACATTTTGTAAAATAGTCGATAGTGACCACCAAAAAGGTCGTTATCTAGTGGCAGGAGGGAACGGACCGAGTAGATCCATCCCCCACATTGCGAATGGGATGGGGTTTGACATGAAGCTAAGGTTGGCTTAGGAAATTCGCTTGACGGAGGAGTGTCTCTGACATGAGGAGCATTGGCGGACATAAGCTTAAGCATCACTTAGGATAGTGGGCCAGTAGTACGCATGGTTAAGGATCTTCCATGCAAGGGACCTTGCGCCCATATGTCGGCCGCCTATTCCTTCGTGAACTTCGTGCAGGGCATAGTTAGCCTCTTCGGGTGAGAAGCACGGAAGGTATGGTCGACCATAGGCCTGAGTGTAGGAGCACTTGTAGAGAACCCCTTCTACGAGTACATACCTTTCAGCCCTTACCAGAATCTTTCTTGATTCTATGATATCCACCGGGAGGATCCCTTTGTCGAGGAAGTCGACTAGAGGTTTCATCCAACAGTCTTCGGGTGTTTGTGGGGTGATATGCATGAGTTCGACTGCTTCTTCTTCAATGCTCGGTTTCAGGAGGACCTCGATCAGTACAATGTGGTCGAGTCCGTCAAACGATGAGGCGAGCTTGGAGAGGGCATCTGCTTGCCTTTTTTTTTGCGGAATGCGAGTAACTTCAGCTTCTTGGAAAGTGGACATAATTTTCTTTACATACGCCAAGTACCTGATCATTCGGTCATCCCTCGCCTCGTATTCTCCTCGAATCTGGTTTACCACCAATTGGGCGTCATTGAATACTCCGACTCTTCGTGCCCCCGCCTTTTTTGCTACGGGAGACTGGCAATCATGACTTCATACTCGACCTCGTTGTTCGAAGCTGGAAAACTGAGGCACAACGAGTATTGGAGGAAGAACTCACCAAGACCGATTAAGATAACCCCTGCTCCGCTCCCTTCGAGGCAAGAGGAACCATCCATGTAGACATTCCAAAGTGGGAGGTTATCTCCTTCCTCGGGAGGATCAGGGATCGTGCTTTCGACGATGAATTCGACCAAGGCTTGGGCCTTGATTGCGGTTCTCGAGCGATAGGTGATGTCGTGCTGGCTCAACTCAATATACCATTTCATGAGTCTTCCGAAGCTTTCAGGCTTGTAAAGAACTTCCTTGAGCAGTAGATCAGTGAGGACCCATATGGAGTGTGCTTGAAAGTAAGGTCTGAGATTCCGGGCGGTCGTTAATAAATCATATGCCATCTTTTCCATCTTCGTGTTTCGAAGCTCCGCATCATGGAGCACCTTGCTTACATAGCAGATCGACCTTTGCACCTATTCTTCTCTCACTAACACGGCGCTGAGGGTTTGATCTGAGGCGGCTAGATAAAGGAAGAGAATTTTTCCCGAAGTGGGTTTGCTTAAGAGTGGATGATTGGTGAGATATTTTTTAAGGCTTTCAAAGACCGCTTGCTGTTCTCCCCCCCCCCCCCGAAAATTCTTCACTCCTCAGAGAGCTTTGAAGAAAGGTAGGCATTCCTGACTTTGAGAGAAAATGCCCAATGGCAGCCAGACGGCCTGTAAACTTCTGGACTTCCTTAATCGTAGCTGGGGAAGACATGTCGAGGATGGCTTTGATTTTTTCAGGGTTGACTTCAATTACTTTCTGACTTACCATAAACCCCAAGAACTTTTCCAAGGAGACCCCGAAGGCGCATTTCGAAGGGTTCAACCTCATATTGCCATAAACCCCACTAAGGAGACCCCGAAGGCGCATTTCGAAGGATTCAGCCTCATATTGTTAATCCGAAGTACATTGAATGCTTCCGGGAGATCGGCTATATGGTCTTCCTTTCGAAGGCTCTTTACAAGCATGTCATCTACATATACTTCCATGTTTCGGCCGATCTGTTCCCTGAAGACTTGGTTTATCAGGCACTGATACGTAGCTCCGGCATTTTTTAGCCCAAAGGGCATGACTCGGTAGCAATAGAGCCCTTGATTGGTGATGAAAGATGTTTCAGGACGTCGAGCGAAAACATTTGAATCTGATTATACCGCAAAAAAGCATCCATAAAGCTTAATAAGTCATGAACCCGAGGTGGCATCTATCAGGTCATCTATGCTTGGCAGGGGAAAGGGGACAAGCTTTGTTGAGGTTGGTGAAGTCTATACAAATTATCCACTTGCCATTGGCCTTCTTTACCATTACCACATTTGCTAGCCACTCGAGGTAGCTAACCTCTTGGATGAATCTAGCAGCTAAGAGTTTCTCGACCTCTTCTTTGATAGCTTGTTGCCTTTCGGGTGCGAATTTGCGGTGCTTCTGCTGGACAGGTCTGGCTTCTGGATCTACACTTAGGCAGTGCATGATTAAGTCTTTAGAAATTCCGGGCATATCTTCGGTTGTCCAAGCAAAAATGTCCTGGTTTGCTCTGATGCATGTGATGAGTTGCTCCTTGATTTGGCGTGGGAGTGCCTTGCTCACCCGTAAACACTTAACTTTATCCTCTTCGGAGAAAGAGATTTCTGCTAGTTCATCTGCGAGTTCAGAGCTTGCTTGTCCCGTATCAATGGTCAGTTCTAAAGCATCGAGGGGGGAGACCGATCCCCACTTGTAGCGGTCTAGCAGCTCGAGCGGCTTCTTGACTCCCCTTGCTTCCCCCTACTGCTGCGGCTTGGGGAACTTCATCTTCATATGATATGCTAAGGCGACTGCTTGAAGGGCAGATAACCTCGGGCGTCCAAATATGGCATTATAGGCGGACTTCATATCAACGACCATGAAGTTTAGTGCTTTTGTACGAGTAGTTGGAGCCTTTCCTAAGGTTACGTCAAGGGTCACAATCCCCTCAATCATTACAGGGGCACCAGAGAATCCATGGAAGGTGTACCCGGCAGGCTTGAGGCGATCCCGCTTAAGCTTGAGGCCTTCAAATACGTTCAGGAAGAGGATGTTGACTGAGGTATCATTATCGACTAGAACTCGATGCACCTCATGGTTTGCCACGCATGTTGATTACAAGTGCGTCGCAGTGAGGTGTTCGAACACCTTCCAGGTTTTGATCCGAGATTGTGATGTTGGCTCCTCTGTTTCTTGGAGGCAAGATGTTGTGGACTGCGTTTACCTCTCGAAAGAATGCTTTCCTTGAGGAGCTGGAGGCCCCTCCCATAGGTCCTCCATGGATAGCAAGAAATATCTCCATCCAACCAGATCCCTAGTCTCAGTTGGCCTTTCTGCTCGCTTGTTGGCTCCCTTGAAGGAGGGAGTTCGGTATCATTTCCTTGCGCGAATTTGGCGAGGTATCCTCGTCTGAGCAACGCTTCAACCTCATCCTTAAGAGCTCGACAATCATCGGTGAGGTGACCATGATCTTTGTGGAAGACACACCACTTAATCTTATCCCTTCTCTTACTTGGGGCATTCATCTTGAGAGAAGGCCGGAGGATTCCGTCCTGGTAACCTCGATGAGTATTTTCAGAGGAGGATTGCGCTGGCCTGTGGCGTCCTTCTGGGATTTTTGGGGCTCGTCGTCGTTGGCGCCTTTCTGGTTGTTCCCGGACAAAGGCATCTTCTGTTCTTAAAGGCGGATCGCCTCTTCGACTCGGATGTACAACTTAACTCTTTGGAGGTCGGAGAAGCCCCGAGGAGGCCTTTTGACGAGGGAGGCCTTAAGGCCAGCATGTTTCACATTGTATCTAAACGCGGTAGTAGCCACCGCAGCATCAAATGAGGGGAAGGATCTGGACTCGGCGGTGAACCACTGAACATAGCTTTTTAGGAACTCCCCATCCCTTTTGCTTCGGATCTAATAAGGAGGCGCTGGTCTTTTCCGACTTTCGGCTGGTGATGAAGTGCGAAAGGAAAAGTTCTTCTAGCTGATCGAAGAAGAATATAAACCCGACAGAGAGGCAAGAGAACCATTCTCGTGCTGAGCCCTTCAGAGTTGCCTAAAAAGTTTTTCATAGAAGGGTCAGATGCTGATGGATCATCATGAGAGTTATAAAACTCTCGACATGGTCTACTGGATCAATTTCTCCGTTATATGGCTCGAATGCGGGCATCTTGAAGTTAACCGGGACGGGGACCTCAATAATCTTTCTGGAGAAGGGAGGTCTCACAGGATGGTATCTCCTTTCCTGTTTTTTCTTCTTCCTGCTTCAGCAGTGCTAAACGATCTTCCATCTTTCTCAGGCATTGGAGGACAACATCCTCTTGTCGACTGGATTTAGTGGACCCGTGGGATTCTTCACGTTGAGGAGTGCGATGATGGTGAATGGTTTGTTGGCTCTTGCAAGGAGTGGTATTGAGGGCTTTGAGGAGCTCATCTTTGATCTTTGAACTCTCAGAGCTCGGCCCTAGTGACAGGTACTTCTTTCTCCCTTCCTCTTCTGGGGGGTGCTCTACTGGTCGGAGTTGGATGCCTTCTTTCTCGGGGAGTTCTTCTGTGGTCCCTCACAGATCGGTGACTTCTTCGTCCCCTAAGAGAAGGGGATCTTCTTCGTCTTCTGGGGGAAAGAATTCTTCCTCACCTCCTGGGAGAGGGAGTTCTCCTATGTCGTGGCCTTTTGGGAGAAGGGCTTCTCCTGCCTCTAAATGTTCGAAATGAAGATCTTCGCGGGCTCTCCTCTCGTTAAGGTTGATTCGAAGGTCAGAGCCTTGCTTGCGGCTAATAATGACCTGACGAAGGTCGGATTGTGGTTGTGGCAAAGTGGAAGGAGTTGAGGTGCAGACAAAACCCCTGTTTTCAAAAAAAAAGGGTCTTGCAGATGATTCGGCACGGCTTCGGCGAGAGCCCCTGGTGCAGCTCCTCCGGAGGGAGATTGAACCTATTGGAGGAGAGGCTCTTCTTGCTAAGGTTGCTCTTGGTGAAGGATGAGAGGAAGGTTCTTGAGAGGAGGTGGGGAAAAAGGGTTGGTTCGTCCGCTTGAGGTTGTCACCTTCCCTTTTCCCTTAGGAGGCATGGTTGAAATTAGTTTCTTTACCAGTGAATTCTGGTCGAAATTTCTTTAAGTTCCCACAGACGGCGTCAATCTGTTGCTACTTTTTTGGGTGTGGAAGCAATCAGATGATGTGGATTCTTTGGAGGAACAATCAACTGACCTTTTGACTTTTGACGGTGTTGACTACCTTTGACCATGGTTGGCTTCTCAATCTGACTCGTTTGTGCCGTAGGATTTGATTTGTGTGGTGACGATCGCCTCCGATGACCTGCAAAAAGTCTGAAATACCAGGATTGATCCCAGAGACAGACCCTCTGACGCTCAAGTCAGAAATCAAGAAGATTATGAAAAAGCTTTTGTGGAGAAAAATATTGATTATCTGTTTCTGGCGGGGGTAGGGGTATTTATAGTCGCCTTGGGACAGTTTCGAGATAATCATTTATCTCTATTTCCCGTTGTTTTTGGATAGGAAATAGAATTTAAATTCCTTCATGATAAGAGATTTGGTTTTAAACCATCTCTTATGAATAATCATAAATTTAAATAACTCTTTAAATGATTTGGGTTTATTTATAATGGGTTGCCATCATAACCCGGTAATACAAGTCCATTTTTTAGTTATTGGGCCTTGGAAAAGACCCAATTCCCATTTTTGGACCCGTTTGTAGGGTAAATTACCGTTTTACCCCTAAGAGCTTTGAGATCCATGCCCGATTTGAACGGTCCCGATCTAGTTCTATTTTTAGCCATATCAGATACCAAACACTCACCTGCAATATGCAAATATGATGCACGTAGGTAACTCGCATTCACTTACAAACATATGCTTATGCCAAGCATAGGAACCTACCTAGGAATCTTAGTACCCAAGTAGACTCGGTATAACATGTTTCTAAGTGTTTGAGGTGTAGAATTCATAATCAATTGTTTGACATACGCTAGCAAGCCTTTTCTCCTAAATGAGATACCAGCCTACCATCCTTGTGGACGGAAGGAGCGGAAGGAGGGACGACTCTCCTTAAAAGTGGTCTTCTCTATGCGTATTTACACATGGGCGCCAACTCATTAAGCATAGCCCAGGAAGTTAGGAAACTAATATAGACATATAAAAGCAGCTCAAAACAATATGAATGACAATGAAACATTATCTCAGAACTTGTTGAAGGAAAATATCCAGCAAACCTACATGCTTGTCTAATAAACTCATACATCTTTCACATTAAGGGATTAACTCTGGTAAAAGTCTCTGGTTTAATAAGGAAAATCAAATTAGTTGATTACTGTATTTTTCATCTATAAATTTACAGCAATTGCCAACAAATAAATATTAGGAATCAATAGATGTACAATTTTTCCACATTTTCCTTCGATAAGGAGTATCAAGAAGAACAAGGTAACTTGAAATGGTATTTAATATTGAAGCTATAAATAATATGAAGAAAATATTGTTGATAAGAAGTTGGAAATGAATACCTGGACAATCAAACACTAGATAATCATCCTCCAAATAGTTCTCCAGTTCTTCGTCCAGCCAATCGTCCAGATTATCTTGAAGGTGTCTGAAACTTGTTAAAGAAAGAGCACTGGTCCAACATCTCTTCATCATTTTATTGGCAACTATTGCCATATTTTGACAATAAAGTAGGAATCGTCATGATTTATTGCCTTTGAAAAAGAAACTGGATAAAACTTCTCAGGTGAGGCTACATTTTAATTGGTTGGATAGGCCAATGGTGGAGTGAGGATCAAGATTTCTAGACTGAAATTAAGACGATGACCTAAGAACCTAGTTTAAATTGAATCAGCTAAAAAGAAGAATGAGTTGTTTAACCTCACTCGTGGTCAACTATTAAAGGAAACCTAAAACACTAAAGGAGAGCACACGAATCAATAGAAAGTTTAACCAATCATGCCCACTGTCGCATAGAAGTATTTATAATAGAACCATAATAATATAGTCTTCATTTAGATGTCAAAGTGATAAGTTAGCACCATAACCAATTTGAGTAAATGATACTGTATAATGCATGAGAAAGGAGAGCACACAAATCATTAGAAAGTTTAACCAATCATGCCGACTGTTGCCTAGAAGTATCTATAATAGAATCATAATAATCTAGTATTCATTTAGATGTCAAATTAAAAAATAGTAATAAGTGACCAATTTGAGTAAATGAAACTGCACAATGCATGTCTATAAAGGAAATGTAATAGAAAGTGTACCCAGGAAGCATAAAATTTTTGGGACAAGCATTTCGGCCCATTTGTTGTTCTATAAATTGACAAGGAGATGCAATACATCACAAAGTCAAATGAAAAATTCTTTAAAAAAAGATATTTCAGATATATCTGACACGGCATGGCTTCTACATAGAAGAGTGATTCACAGATTTGTTGTTCTATAAATTTACAAGAAGACGCAATACATCACACAGTCAAATGAAAAAATCTTTAAAAAAGATATTTCAGATATATATGACACGACATGGCTTCTAAATAGAACGTGATTCACAGATTTTTCTCCTAATAAGTCTTCTGCATAGTATGCAGCTCACATATCATCAACATTTAAAATTATTTATTAACCAACAATTACTATTTCCAAACAACTCCGCTTTACCACTAAAGCCCCAAGCAAAGATCAAGGTATAATAAAAGAAAAATGCATGTCTAAACCAGCAAAGGATACTCCATACAGTAAATCAACCCCCCATTTGGTCCAAAACCGAGTTCCTCCATAACATCTTCCAAAGATATCAGCTCTCTTATATCTACACAAAGACAGAAAAACCCACATAATCATCAACCCAGTTCAACTACCAGAAACAAAAATCACACCAAGATAAAAGAAAAACGTATACCCATTGCCACCGGATAATCGAATCTCTCCGCAGCCGGGTCTAGGTTCACAATATGCATAGTCCTTCTCAATGTCTCGCAGTGCTGGTACAAGCTAGAGCAATATGTTGACTATATTTCACCACATCAACAAAAAAAAGGAAAAATCAGCATCTAGGATATCAGATATATGGCCTCACACAAGTTAGCAAACACTTCTCATCTCTAACTACCATACTAATCTAATAGCAACATTATAAATTTATGTTTAATCTTTTCAATATCATGTAAATTTATTTAGGGTTACCGTCGAGTAGTTAATTCGGGTTTTGGGCATTACAATTAAACATTGAGAAAACAGATGAGGTTCTCAATTACTAGCATTATGAAGAAAACCATGTGCATCACAAACTAATCGAAACGTAACATTTCGAACAAGTTAGGTCCTGCTTGGGAAAAAAGTTTAGATAGCTAGTATTATCTTAACTTTGGAGGTACAAGGCATCCTAACTTTGGTAGTTATACCATTACCTCCATTTTAAAGTATTCTTCATAGTTAAAAAAAAATTAGGTAAAAGTGGAGTTTAAATAACTATGGTTTTTCTCACCTTGATTCATAACACCAAAATGAGTCACAAACATACCAAAGTTAGGATAACTCGAGTTTTTTAAAGTTATGAGAGATAACTCAGATTATCTAACTTTACTTTGTTCCCAAACATAGGCTTAGTGGTTAATTTAGTTATGGACATTACAACAAACAATCATTACTCATTGAGAGAACAAATGAGGCTCTTAACGACTAGCATTTCGGACAAAAACACGCACATCACACGTGCTAACAATGTAAGGGCAATTGAATGCTCACCTTGCCACTACCAGCAGGTCCAATCACAAGTTGTGCATATCCCATTTCTCAAAACTCCTCGGAACTCCTCAACTCTTTACCCCCAAAAGACACAAACTATGTCAATCAGAACGATGCAAGGATTGCAGTGGCAGCATAAGCAGTGAACCAAAAAACAGCAGCAAACCATAGGGTTAGGATGTAACACATCAAGAATCGATTTTTACCTGGAAAAAAAGAATTTTCATTACATGCCAGCAAAAATTGAGGAACAATAACATTGTTAAATTAGGGTGGTGAAGGATTAAATGTTGGTTAGACTTATATCGAGTAGGGCAATAAGAGAATGCATGAATTTCTTGAGTTTAAGTCTGGCTCCGATTCTCCCATCGGACCTTGGTAAGCTAGATTTAACGAGATTATTGATTGAACTACACATTTTTCACTGGCTTTTTTCTCTCTCTTTTTTTTTAAATAAATTTTATTGAACTACACATTGAAAATACATTAAAAAATAGACCAAATTGGTTATATACTTTTTAAATATATGGTGACATTTTTTATACTACATTTCCACACCACAATATAAAGAATGGTGGTTGTGTAATAGTTTTAAGTTATGCAAGTCATTACAGTACTGGTAGGCGATCAGAACCTAAAGTTTCGGAACAAAACGAGCTTCAATTCATATCAGTACTGAGCAGTCATTCTACTTTCTTCAAGCCAGCAAACTTATGTTTTTTTATCTAATTATTTATCATGTATTATGATTTATGAGCAAACAGAACATCATGTTCCTCAATTTGGGTGGTCTACAGCCTTCAATTTGAGTATGCAAGTCATTAGTAATTGTCATCAATTTCGAATACAGTCCAGTTACATTCAAATGACTATGACTATGTGGTAAATATATAGTAGACAACTAGACATGTATATTCAATATACAGTCCAGCTACCTTCAAGTCATTAGTAATTCTCATCAATTTCGAATACAGTCCAGTCCAGTTACCTTCATCTGAACATGTATATTCAATATATAGTAATACAATGACTCATTACACACAAATATGTCCTTCAACAGAAAAACCATTTGAAGATAAATATGTGCTAAATAGGAGAACGAAAAAATAAAAATAAAAAAAAAATACAAAGAGTCCAGTTACACAACTCAAGAACTTGATTTTTTAATACTGAAGGAACCTAAATAAAATGCATGTATTCACAATAACAATTCTCAAATAGTTCCATTTTCGCAAATTGTTCCATATTCGATACAAACTCAAATTGAAGTTACTAAACCTTGAGAAATTTCAACATATCATTCCTTCTAATTCTGAAATAATAGGAGACTAGATTCACTAGAAATAGACTACATCAGAGAAAGAGGGAAAGAAAATCAGAATAATGAGAGACTCAATTTGGGCTCAAATAAAGATTCAAAATCAAATAGAAGCAAACAAAGACTCAAATCTATACTCAAAATCGGAAGGAGAAAAAGAAGAGAAAAAACACTCAAACTCTTCAAAAACCATCAAAACCCATAAACCCTAGTTATTGAAATTGGTTAAAATATATGTAGAAGGAAATGGGGAGATCGGACCTGACTTCGCCGGAGTGGGGAGCACTTTTCGTCGCCTTCGCCGGAGTGGGAAGCCCTTGTCGTCGATCTCCAAAACCCTAGACGCCGGAGTGGGAAGCTGCGAGCCTGCAACAAAATCCCCAAAAAAACCAGTGACAGGAATGGGTGGACTCATTTCTGGACATTTTATTTTAGGGTTTTTCTCACATGGGTCACTAACAAATGTTTTAATTCCAGATTCCTCACTCACAAATACATAATTTCATATAACTCATTTAGAATTTAAAATCAATCTCAAATAACCACTTTTGTTACCAACATTTAATTCCATATAACTCACTCAAAAATACTTATATGAAATTAAATATTTGTGAGTGAGACATATGGAATTAAAATATTTGTTAGTGACCCATATGAAAAACCCTTTATTTTATGGGGGATCTATTTGTGTGGAAATTATTATTAAAAAATACGCGTAGCGCACGTTATAAATGCTATATATCATACACTACGTACAAATAGTTGGGATTTTTTAAAGATTTTTAAATAATTAATTCAATTAATTAAATATATAAATAAATGCTTGATGACGTGGCGCAATCCTGTGCGTTGAATACGATCAGTGAGCGCGCATCGCAAAACGGCAGTTTTTTTCCATTTTTCGTTCGGAAACCCTTCTGTTTGACAGCTTTGTTTGACGCACGATGCGAACGTTCGCCGTGCTGACACGTGGCGGTCAACGGCGCCCCGTTGATTTTTTTTCTCTTTCTTTCTTTCTTTCTTTCTTTCTTTCCTGCCCTCTGCATCGTTTTCCTTCTTCGAGCTCTCCCCTTCAGCAAAACACCCAAACCCCTTTGTTCGTCTTCGACCACTCCCCAATTTCGTCCTTGCCCCTTCTTTGAGAGCTCGCCGCATGTTGCCGGCAAAGTGAAGGGATCACTGATCGTGGGAGCAGCTTGCCGATGAAGGAGTTGGGCGAAGGAGGGAGCTCGACGGCGAGGCCTGAGCTCGAGACAGTGGAGAGCTCAGCGAACGAGAGACGAGGATCGTTCGGCGATGGGTTCGGCGTTGGCGATGAGCTCGGCGATCGTTGGAGGTGAGCTCGGCGAACGATTGAACTGGACGTGGCGAGGGAGAGTTTGGAGCTTCGGGAGTTCGGCGATCTCAGAGAATGAGATACGAAAGTCATTCGGCGATGGGTTTGGAGCTCGGGGTGATGGAGATCTGTAATGGCGAATGTGGAGTTGGTCGAGGAGCTCAAGCTCGGCGAACGGGGGGAGTTGGAGCTCTTTGATGTGGAGTTGGGCGAGCTCGGCGAACTCAGTGTAAGGGGTTGGTCGGGGAGCTCAAGTTCAGCGAACGGGGGGAGTTGGAGCTCGGCATTAACGTTCGATGAGGAGGAGTTTTTGGCGAGGAGTGGAGGTGGAACTTGACACAGGGATGATGATGAAGGGCTTGGAGAGGAGGGGAGCTCGACGGTGGAAGGAGTTGGCAAACGTGGAGGTCAGCGAAGTTGGGTTTTTTTTTCTTTTTCGCTTTGGCGCTCAGTGAAGAAGAAGGACATGAGCTGGGGTTTTTTCGACGGGAGATGAAGTTGATGAGCGGGTTTTGTTGGGTTACGGTTTTAAGACCCGTACCCACAACCCTTTATTTATATACCTTATTTTGTGGATCTTGAATAGTGGACCAGACCCACACTTCTTCTTCTCTTTTAATAATCATGTGGGCTCTTGCCTTTTTTTGTTGAGAATTTCAGTCGTTGATCAAGATTCGGCGCAGATCGGGAGGAGAATTTTTGCTCTCATTTCTCGTTCGGATCCACTTTTGCTCAGCTCGATCTGGCGATGGCGGAGGACATTCTGAAGAGCGTTGGCAAACGAATAGGCGCATCGCCGGAGAACAATTTTGGCCTTGTTTTCTGTTTGGAACTGCGTATGTTTGGCTTGAAACGACGAGCATCGTGAGCGTGCGTCGAGCTACGTATGAGCGACACGTGGCTCTAGACCGTGGACTGGTCAACGCCACTTTGCTCATATTTTGATCGGAACATCGTCTGTTCGACCGGAAGCGGCAAGCGTGCGCCGAACAACGAATGAGCGACACGTGGCTTAAGACCGTTGACTGGTCAACGCCACTTTGCTCATTTTTGATCGAAACATCGTCTGTTCGACTCAAAGCAGCGAGCGTGTGTCAAACAACAGATGAGCAACACCTGGCTCTAGACCGTTGACTGGTCAACGCCACTTTGCTCATTTTTTGATCCGAACATCGTATGTTCGACTCGAAGCGACGAGCGTGGCGAGCGTGCGTCGAACGAAGGATGAGCGACACGTGGCTATAGACCATTGACTGGTCAACGTCACTTTACTCATTTTTTGATCGGATCACTGTTTGCTCGGCCAGCTCAGACCGTTTGGCGAACGGTTGTGGCGAGCTTCAGTGTAACTAATTTTTACGGAGGTCCGATCGGGGCGTGTGACCCCTCGTTCCGAAGTTGACTCAAAGATCTACAATTTCTCTTCAGAAGTCAGTTGAAGATTCACCCTTCTTCATGGTCAAAATGGTCCCACAACATTTTTGTCTTCATGAAGTTAGGAAGAGCGTTATATGTCTGTTGCAAAGATCCATTCTTGGGGGCGAGTTGTAGGAGCGTCTTTATATGAGTTAGGCTCCGAACTCTCTTGGAAGAAGGCCGCTCCGGAAGTAAGTTTGAGGAGCAACTCTAGGGGGGAGTTGAGTTCCGAACTCGTTGAGAAGAGGTCCGCTTTAGAGGCGAGCGTAGCGATAAGCTTCACCAGGCTCTAGGAGAGAGCCATTTCGAAGACAAGTTTTGAGGAGCAACTCTAAGGGAGAGTTGTGCTCCGAACTCGTTTGTTGAAAAAATTAACCAGTAGTGGGAGTAGCACGAATTTTCGTTTTGAGCTATCAAAAAGTTGTGGGAGCAATTCCGAATTGTGAGCTACTTCGCACTTGCTTGTTTGCAAGTGGCTAAAGCGGCATCGAACCAAGTGCTGAACTCCGAACTTGTTGTTTTTAAGAACTTCAACGAGTTGTATGAGCAATTCTGAATGGTGAGCTGCCCCGCACTTGCTTGTTTGCAAGCGGTTAAAGCAACGTCAAACCAAGTGTTGGACTGCAAATGTCATGCCCCGCTTCCCAAAAATGCGGAATACGAGCACGCAACAAAAGGCCAGCGAATGATTATTATCATCCTTAAGCTGTTTCAGAAATCTTTGCAACACATCACAGGCAATATATCAGAGTCGGAAGCAAAAAGTAGAACCAACATGCAACATTGAAACAATTTTACCAACAAAAATTACTTGAAATCAAATATCATGTTCTCAAATAAAACAGAGTCTGGAAAACAAATATTCTGGGTCACATCGCCCAAATACAAATAATACTCAAGTCTCAAAATAGCAGAATAATACAAGTCTCACGAATACAAATATAATATTCTAGCACGAAACAGAAATAATAATAGTAAAATTTCAGTCTCTAGCCCATCATCTTGCTAATACCTTTAGGAACCTGTCCTCCAAAATCTGCAATTCATAGAATGAAGGAAAAAGGAAAAGAGAAAACATAAGTACCCGTCAATGGAAAGTCCGGATCACAAAATAGAGTAGGATACAAGCACACGAAAACTAAACAGATCTAACTAATCATCAGAACAGACCTAATATGGTATGGTAAAATCAACTAACATGATATCCTAGCATATGTCTCAGATGTTAAGTGTCATGTGTCAGATAGACAGATGTGTCAGGTAATCAGATAATAGATATGTCAGGTAAATCAGATAACAGGTATTCAGATTCAGATTTAGATTTCCATACATCAGATTCAAATTCAGACCTCAGAACAGATTCAGAAACAGATTCAGATTAATGTAAGTCTTGTGTGATTACTATCTAGGTAGCACGACACGCATCCCAGTTATTACTACATGGTTGCTACAACAAAACAGTTTCGCTTTAGATTTCGTAGGGGATATTATAGGACCGTGTACTCAGGGTCAGACAGATATCAGAACAGACAGATAGAACCTAGTGGTTCTCTTCTCCTCTACACCTTCCTATAAGAAGTAATGCAGACAGGGTCAGAAATAAACAGATAGAACCCAGTGGTTCTCTTCTACTCTACACCTTCATATATAAGAAGTAATGTAGACAGGGTCAGAATGCAGATAATTATATGGGAAACACGGGCCCTCTTCTAAGTACACATTTCTATGCTTTCCCACTACTAGATCTTTCCCATACCCCGGCTTGATTACTTTTGTTATGGTTATTAAACAGACATGAATGTGATCTAAAGGGTGTCAAACTAATATCATATGATCAGGTTTAGGTTTAGGGGATCAGATCAGCAAGTATAGATATTATACATTCACAAATATAAGCAAAATAGTGTATGTTTGTAATCAGGCCAGCACGACCAATCTGTACTAAAACAGATATTCAGAGAGCTAAAGGCATGCAAATCACGATCCGTCAAAGGATCTAGAAACTATACATCCACACGCTTCTAACGAGTATAATAAAGATATATACCAGTTCACAACATGTTAGCTTAAAAACACATTTCAACACAGATTTCCTGTACAGCCAGAAAACAGGGGAATGACTTCCAACACATAAAAATAGCATGCAAAGTCATCAAATAAATCCACGAAAATTCTGGGGTAATCCCCTATATACATAGATTCAAAATAATAATTTTTATAACTTTCCAGAAAGTATAGATACGGTATCAAAAATGAAAAGTAACACAAAACACGGTTTTGATGGATCTGGAATTTCTCAACACTGCTGTACAAAATCAAACATAGCTTGCAAACAGCGCATCAAAATCCACTTCCGCCAAAACGGGGTGAAAGTAGACAGAATTCTTCAACTTTCATATCTCATATAAAATTTCCATACAGTAAATAAAAATAGGGTGAACACGGCATTCAACATAGAGCAACACGCAGTTTACAGCAAAAGTGCATTATAGAAAAGAGTAAAAGACATTGCTCAAAACCTATCTTTAAAATACCACATAAATCTGAGAACTACCTAACATCATGATAAAACACTGGACAAAATATTGTGTCATGATATTATGTGTAACTTGGATCTTGAAAATAAATAGATAATAAATTCTACCCTGAAACGAATCTGGAAACTACCGATATACAGTCACTAAAATAATCATAACTAATTCATACAAACTCCAAACGGGGTGAAACCAGTGGGTTTATAAAATAGATTCAGTCTTCTATAAATTACTCAGAAATGTCCATGTTGAGATTCGGACTCTAACCCAGACAAAAACAGCAATATATTCAGTATAACCCGAATTTCCAGATTTCACAACTAAACTTCAAAACATCATAACTTCTACAAAAATGATCCAAACTCATACAAATTCGAAACGCTGCATACCCATCATCTAAATATCATGTCTAAGGATTTCTAACATGTCAAAACCTAATATTTTCCTATGGGCAATCCAACAAATATGTTTCATGCGTTATTTGACCTACGCGATCAAGTCGCACTTTGGGTGAAACCTACGGCATAAACTTATCAAAACTCATGTTCTAAGTCATCTATGGCCTATTTTGAACAATAGAGACGAAACTCACAAATAAAAATATGATCTTTGGCCGTCTCTAGTCTCAAACTGCCCTATAGGTGAACTTTCGACTTGTATCATACAAATGACGTTAAGTACAAGTTACTTGCCTCTTTGATGATGAACGCGACGCTATGAAGCCTAGCAATGGAAACCCACGAGCAAAAGTCCTTCCACGCACGATTTCAAGCGAACCCACGAACCGAAACTTGCCTACGATCGTCTCCTTGAAGCACGAACTCAAACGGACGATACCCACTACTCCAAATCAGCAAGGAGGGATGTAGGAGGGCTGTTTGAAGAGGGGGGTGCTGGTTTGATGGGGTTCGGCCACAAGGAAGGGAGGAGAGACGAGTTGTATGAAGCGGGGTTGTATAATATGGTGGATGGGGGTGATCTTTGTGGTCGGCCAAGGCAAGAGAGGGGAGAGGGAGGTCGGCCTGGGGGTTTGTGTGCAGGCCGGGATGATGGAAGGAAGGGGGAGGCCGGGTTACAAATAGGAGAGGGAAAGAAAGATTAGGGTTAGGTTTAATTAGATATTAGGGGGTTAAATAGGGGATCAAAGTGGGTTAATGGGTAGTGGATATCAATAGGAATTAATAGGTATACAATTGGGTAATGGGTATTGGGTAGATTTCAAATGGGGATACAAAATGCAATGAATCCTATGGCTCCTAAAAATCTCCTTAAGGGCCAAAAATCTCAAATTGGTCAAAACTCTACTAAAAATTCATCATGGCCCAAAAATAATTATTAAATATGAACGGGACCAAGAAAATGAGAAAAGATCTCAAAATGGCGAAAAACGAACAAACGACGCACAATCGGCACAAGGAGGTCAAAAATGCAAGAAAAATAATATATAATGAAAATAATTCAATATATGGTCCAAAAAAATACAAGGAATATAATAATACACAAAAACGAAAAAAAAAACCCTCAAAATACCAAAACGAAAAAAAACAGGGGTTACAGCAAACTTGTTGTTAAGAGAGTTAACTAGTTGTAGGAGCAATTCCGAATGGTGAGCTGCCCCGCACTTGTTTTTTTGTAAGCGGCTAAAGCAACGTCTAATCAAGTGTTGGACTTCAAACTCGTCTTTTGAGCTTAGTAAGTTGTGGGAGCAACCCTGTAGGACAAGCTGGACTTCAAACTTACCATTTAACGGGTCGCAGATGTGACCCAGAGATAGAAACAAGGCAAATGCAATAATTTTTAATAGAAAAACGTTAAGTTTTATTGAAACAAACTAAGTGTCCGGTTCAGTAAGGCGAGCCATTATTACATGCTTTTGGCCGTGTTACAAGCATGGGCCTTATTGAAAACTGAAAACCTACTTCTACGATAGGGTGAAGGCCTCTTGGGAGGAGTTTGGTTCTCTCCCCATTGGAACTCCATGGATAAGGTGGAGGACGACCCCAGGTTCGGAATATTGGAACTCAGCGGGCTTCTCTGTTCGCTTGTAGGATCCTCGGGGTGGAAGACCGGCCCCGTCTTTTCGGACAAACTTGGCCAGGTGTCCCCATTGTATGAGTTCTTCGATCTCCTCCTTAAGAGCCCGACAATCATCCGTATCGTGGCCGTGGTCCCTATGAAAGCGGCACCACTTATCCTTGTTTCTTTTCTTGCCAGGGGTGTTTATTCTAGGGGGAGCACGGTGTAGTACTCCATATTTTTAAATACTGTTTTTGAGATTAGAAAATGAATTAAAATGATTTTTGATGATTTAATAAATGCTTATCTAAAAATTTATCTTTTTACATGTGCAAATATTGTCTTGGAAAGTTCAAAGGCAAAAATAATTTTGAGTAAACTCATTATTTATTATTTGAGATTATTTGTGATTTTTCTAGATTTTTCAGATAATTATTGGACTTATTAGAAAATATTTCAAAAAGAGTGACTTTTGTGCAAAATTACCAAATGGGGGTGAAACTCAAGATTTTCGGATTTTTGGGCTGGATATAATGCCTAGTTAATTTAGGAGTAAAGATTTTACCGTCTGTTTCAACACATTTGATATATTTTACAAGTTTTGATAAAAGAGAATCTTTTTGCAAAATTGCCTTTGAAAAGAGGTGAAAAATGCAAAACTGTTTTCTGGGTTTTCTCTACAGTGCCGGCTGATGCTAGTGGGGGATCTTTTTGATTTTTGAGCTCAATTAAATTGGTTTTAACTAATTTCCTAGCATGGGGATCTATTTATGTAAAGGTATATTTAAAAGGAGTATTTTGCAAATGTTTTCAAAAACTCTATAATCTTTAATCCCGACCTATTTAGGGTGTAGTGCAGCCGTCTCTTTGCTGCACAATATAGGGGATTTCTTATTTCTTATTATTTTGGAGTTCTATAGAGAAGATCTCGGATTTCTTGCGAAGGAGGGGCTTTTCTTATTTTCTATTTGTCTTCATTCGATTTCTTCAACAATGTGAGTGATGCATTTGTTTTGTTTTGTTCCTTGAATGTTGTATATGGTGGTTCATCTACTAGAAAGCATGCTAGGGTTTGGTATGACTATATATATATGATGGATTGGATGAATTGATGAATTAAAATTTGGTCTTTTATGATAACCTAGTTATTTATGAGTAGAATTGCATGTGGATGATTTGAGATTGCTAAATAACCCAATACAAATCATGAGTAATCTATTTCTTTTGGGTTAATGCTGATTTGTTTGAGTATGGTGAATGTTATGCCTAAATTGATTGAAGAAGATATTTTGATTATTAATGAGTTTGGATGGATGCAACTTGGCCATGGTAATGTTAAATTGGTTTATGTTCATGAGTTAACTATTGAAAATAATTGTGAATGAGTTTGAGGAATTTTGAGAAGGACTAATGAATTAAAAGATCATGTACTGAGGATTGGAGTCGTGTTAATTAGATTTGGATTTGATGCTTTATGACTAAATTGGAGATTTTGTGATTTTATGAAGTTTTACTTGGATTTGAATTGCTCAATTATTAAAGATTTAATCTGAACGTTTGTCTATTCTTAAATTGATGGATTTGTGAATTTTCTTTGGTGCACAAACATGCACGAACACTATTACATGAATATCCTATTTTGTTGTTTTGAATGAATTGAATCTTTAAGTGTTTGTTTGAAGATTTGGGTTATATCTCAACTTATTTTGTATTGATATGGTTTGGAACTTAATATGAAGTTAATTTGATGTACGATCGATTCTTAAAAACTCTATTTTTGGATAAGTGCACAAATTCATGTTCTAATTGGAGTAAATCAAAAAATTGAGATTTTTATTAATTCAAAGTGGTTTTGATTGTTTTATGGACTCTTATATATCCTACAAGTCGTATTTGATCATATCAAAAATATGCTATTCACAGAATTCGTTTTTATAAAGTAAAACTCCGTATCGGTTGAAATGTGCACAAACTAAAACTGCAGTCTGTAGGAGTAACAGTCGACCGATCATTATCAACAGTCGACCATTGCTACCTGGCTGCTGCATTTTCCCGAAGTCTTGAAATTCGTGCGGGACAGTCGACTGACCCATTTTTACAATCGACTGACTATACTCTGTTTTGATGTTTTCTCGAAGTTTTGAATTTTTGCTCTGAACAGTCGACCGATGACTTTTACAGTCGACTGCTGTTACCGCTAAATTTGGTGTGGGGGTAAACACATAGTATTTGTGGATTATTAGGAAAACTTGAATAGCAAACCTGAAACCTGATCTGCCGGAGTTTGACTGTTGACTCCCGCCGTTCACCTGCAAAAAGTGCGAGACACCGGGGTTGATCCCGGCGACGCGCCCTCCGACGCTCAAGTCAGTAACCAGAAATGATTATGAAAGAGCGTAAAACTGGCAAGAGATTGATTACCTTTTAATGGAGATAGATGGGGGGTATTTATAGTCGCCTTAAGGATTATATTAGGAATGTAATCCCCGTGATCTGATAAGAAATATAATCCCCGTAATCAGATAAGGAATGTAATCCCTAATTCCCAGTGAAAAGATAGATGTGAATCAGGACCGTTGGTTAGGATTAATCAGAGACCTTGATTTTATCTTGCAGGACTGGGTGTGTTTCGGGTTGGGACCCGTACCCAGTTGAGGTGGATCCGTTCGTGGGTTATTGGGTCGTGAAGAAAGACCCATTTCCCATTTCAGACCCGTTAGTAGGTGAAATTACCGTTTTACTCATGAGCTTTAAGATTCGTGTCCGATGTGAACGGTCCCGATTTAATCCTATTTTTAGCCATATCACGAGCCCCCACTCCTAGAGACTGAGTTTTTCAGTCTTTGAGGAGTAGTTTTGTTGTTCTAATGGCGTACGGGATTTTATCGGTGTTCTTAAGGGAGTTTGGATCATGCTCGGGGGTGTAACGGTGTTATTCTGTGCTTGTAAAATACCCAAAAATATCCTCAGAATTTTCTAGATTTTTGGTGATTTTTCCAGATTTTTCTGAATTTTTTCTCACTTTTTTGAATTTTTTATTCATTTTCCGAATTAAATAATTAATTATCGAAAATATTAAATGATTATTTTTTTCAGAATTTTAAAATAATTTTTCTGAATTTATAATTATTTTTAGAATTTTTATTTAATTTTTTCCAATTTTAAATATTTTTTTCGGATTTTTTAAATAATTAAAACAAATAAATAAATAAATAAATAAATTAAATATTACCTGGACACGTGGCGCGATCGTATGCGTTGATCACGATCAAGCGAGCGCGCATCGGGAGGAGGGAGAGGAGGCCATTTTTTTTGGTGTAACATGTTCGGTTCCAAGAACGCTCGGCAAAAGGTGGCCGAAGTCCATGTGGACGCCACGTGGCAGTCAGCTGTTGACCTTTTTTTTCCTTTTTTTTTCTTCGCGCGCTGCTGCTGCTCTTTTTTTTCTCTTTTCCGCTGCTTCTTCTCCTCTGTTCTTCGACTTCTTCGAGTGTCTCTTCCTGCCTTCTCCTGCTCTCTCTCGCGCCTCCCTCTGCTACCCCTTCTTCGTGCGTCGTGGAGCTCGACGACGAAGGTTGATGGCGATCTCGGCGAACGAGGTAGGAGATGTTCGGCGATGCTTAGAGGTGGGCGAACGAAGCGAGGGAGTTGGGCGAGCTCAGCGAACGAGGAGATGTTCGACGACGGAGCTCTTCGATGTGGGGGCTCGTCAGTTGAGATGTTGGGTGAGCTCCGCGAACGAGGCGAGGAGGTCGGAGTTCGATGATGGAGATGCGTGAGCTCGACAGTGGAGCTTCGACGAAGGTGGCGAGGCCAAGGCGGAGCTCGATTGCCACACGAGTTCGGCGAGGGTGAGGGTGTCGTCGAACTCAGCGGGAGTTGGAGCTCGAAGGTGACGGGTTCAGAGGTTGAAGATGAGCTTGAGGTGGAGCTCGGCGAGCGAGGCGAGGGACGTTTGGCGACACTTTGTGGAGGTTGGCGAGCGGTTTGGGTTCGGAGCTCGCCATTGCTGTGGTGATGGGTTCGAGTTCAGTACGGTGAGCTCGACGATGGCGAGGCTCGGGTTCTTCGTCGGAGGGGAGCTCGATAATAGGTCGAGCTCGGAGATAACGGAGCTCGACTGGAGGAGAGCTCGGTATGGGCGGAGGTGGATCGCAGTGTTGGTGAGCTCGACCTGGACATCGGCTCGCTTGAGGGAGAGCTCGGCACCTGGAGCTTGGCGGAGCTCCTGTGGAGCTATCGATGATCGTGACGAAGCTTGGGCGAGCTCGGTGCTGTTAATGGAGATGTGATGGTGTGGAGACGTGGTCGAGCTCGGTGATGGAGCTTGCGACGAAGTGGAGTTCGGAGGCAGTTGGTGATGGATGCGAACTCGGGATGGAGAGCTCGACGCCGGAGCTAGACGACGGAGGGGGTGAGTTCGGCAATGAAGATGGAGCTCGGCCATGGTGGGTAGAGCTTGGTCGGTGGCTTCGATGAACGAGCTTGACGAGGACGGGGGGAGTCGAGGTCGGAGCTGGGTGCTCGACTCTGGGTTGGAGTTCGGAGGTCGGGAGTTGACGTCGGAGATCGCGAAGTTTGGCGAGGGTGGTAGAGGCTTCAGAGGAGAAGATGGGTTTTTATTATTTTTTCCTCTGGTTTGTTTTGGCGCCAAATGTGTTGGAAAAGAAGTGGGTTTGGGATTGGATCCTTAATGGGTCTAAACCGACCCGTTTTGCCCTTTAGTTCTTTTTTTTGTGTTGTTTGTGGGTAGGTGCTAAGAGCGTTCGGCGAAGGGGTGCCGAGGTCCGATTTTTTATGTAACATGGTCGGTGTCAAGAGCGCTCGGCAGCTGGTGCGGAACCCCAACTTTTCCATGTAACATGGTCGGTGTCAAGAGCGCTCGGCAGCTGGTGCCGAACCCCAACTTTCCATGTAACATGGTCGGCGTCAATAGCGCTCGGCAGCTGGTGCCGAACCCCAACTTTCCATGTAACATGGTAGGCGTCAAGAGCGCTCGGCAGCTGGTGCCGAACCCCAACTTTTCAGGTAACATGGTCGGTGTCAAGAGCGCTCGGCAGCTGGTGCCGAACCCCAACTTTCCATGTAACATGGTCGGTGTCAAGAACGCTCGTCAGCTTGTGCCGAAGTCCAAATTTTCCATGCAGAGTTCTCCTCGATGTTTCCGGTGCTACGGAGGTCGGCTCGGAGCGTGCAACCCCTTGTTTCAAAGCTAATTCGAAGATCTACAACTTCTCTTTAGGAGTGAGATGAAGATTCACCCTCCTTTATGGTCAAAATAGCCAGGCAATATCCTTGTATTCATGAGGTTGAGGAGAGTTTTGGTCTTGGGGTTTTTTGAAGAGGAGCTCCCCTCCTAGGGGCGGAGAAGGTGTGCTGGGAAGACCCACGTAAGAGCCGTGGGAAGACCCATCCTTTGAGGTGAGCAGAGCGAAGAGCTTGGCTCTAGGAGAGAGCCATTTGTGAGACGAGTGTGAGGGGGAACTCTAGGAGAGAGTTGTGAGCTCCGAACTCGTTGAGAAGAGGTCCGCTTCGGAGAGAGCCATTTGGGAGACGAGTATGAGGAGGAACTCTAGGAGAGAGTTGTGAGCTCCGAACACGTTGGGAAGAGGTCCGCTTTGGAGGCGAGCGGAGCGAAGAGCTTGGTTCTAGGAGAGAGCCATTTGGGAGACGAGTGTGAGGAGGAACTCTAGGAGAGAGTTGTGAGCTCCGAACTCGTTGAGAAGAGGTCCGCTTCGGAGGTGAGCGGAGCGAAGAGCTTGGTTCTAGGAGAGAGCCATTTGGGAGACGAGTGTGAGGAGGAACTCTAGGAGAGAGTTGTGAGCTCCGAACTCGTTGAGAAGAGGTCCGCTTCGGAGGCGAGCAGAGCGAAGAGCTTGGCTCTAGGAGAGAGCCATTTGTGAGACGAGTGTGAGGAGGAACTCTAGGAGAGAGTTGTGAGCTCCGGAATCGTTGAGAAGAGGTCCGCTTCGGAGGTGAGCGGAGCGAAGAGCTTGGCTCTAGGAGAGAGCCATTTGTGAGACGAGTGTGAGGAGGAACTCTAGGAGAGAGTTGTGAGCTCCGAAATCGTTGAGAAGAGGTCCGCTTCGGAGGCGAGCGGAGCGAAGAGCTTGGCTCTAGGAGAGAGCCATTTGTGAGACGAGTGTGAGGAGGAACTCTGGGAGAGAGTTGTGAGCTCCGAACTCGTTGAGAAGAGGACCGCTTCGGAGGCGAGCAGAGCGAAGAGCTTGGCTCTAGGAGAGAGTCATTTGGGAGACGAGTGTGAGGAGAAACTCTAGGAGAGAGTTGTGAGCTCCGAACTCGTTGAGAAGAGGTCCGCTTCGGAGGCGAGCGGAGCGAAGAGCTTGACTCTACGAGAGAGCCATTTGTGAGACGAGTGTGAGGAGTAACTCTAGGAGAGAGTAGTGAGCTCCGAACTCGTTGAGAAGAGGTCCGCTTCGGAGGCGAGCGGAGCGAAAAGCTTGACTCTAAGAGAGAGCCATTTGGGAGACAAGTTTGATGAGCGACTTTAGGAGAGAGTTGTGAGCTCCGAACTTGTTGTTTAAGTGGGTGAGTCAATGGTTGTGGGAGCAATTCCGAATGGCAAACCACTTCTAACTCACTTAAGAGCAAGTTATTTGAAGCGGAGTCGAGCCAAGTGTTGGACTCCGAACTCGTCGTTAGAGTGATTCAACGGTTGTGGGAGCAATTCCAAATGGCGAATCACTTCTAACTCGCTTAAGAGCAAGTTATTTGAAGCGGAGTCGAGCCAAGTGTTGGACTCCGAACTCGTCGTTAGAGTGATTCAACGGTTGTGGGAGCAATTTCGAATGGCGAACCACTTCTAACTCGCTTAAGAGCAAGTTATTTAAAGCGGAACCGAGCTAAGTGTTGGACTCCGAACTCATCGTTAGAGGGATTCAACGGTTGTGGGAGCAATTCCGAATGGCGAACCACTTCTAACTCGCTTACGAGCAAGTTATTTGAAGCAGAATCGAGCCAAGTGTTGGACTCCGAACTCGTCGTTTGGGGGGGGTTAACGAGGTGTAAGAGCAATTCCGAATGGCGAACCACTTCCTACCCACTTATGAGCGAGTAATTTGAAGCGGAATCAAGCCAAGTGTTGGAATCCGACCTCGTTGTTAGAGCTTAGTAAGTTGCGGGAGCAGCCATGTAGAAGGAGCTGGACTCCGAACTCGCCATTTAGCGAGTCGTGACTCGGAGAGATTGAGATGAAGCAAGAGCAACAATTTCCAATGAAAAAACGTAAAGTTTTATTGAAATAAACTAAGTGGCTGCTTCAACAGGGCGAGCCATTATTACATGCTATTGGTCGGGTTACAAGCATCGGCCTTATTGGAAATCAAAATCCTACTTCTACGATAAGGTGAAAGCCTCTTGGGAGGAGCTGGGAGATTCTGAGTCTTGAAGCTCGGCGAGCCTTTCTGTTCGTTTTTTGGTTCCTCAGAGGGGGGAAGCTAGGCCCCATCTTTTTGGATGAACTTGGTCAGATGTCCCCGCTGTATGAGTTCTTCGATCTCCTCCTTGAGAGCCCGACAATCATCCGTGTCGTGGCCGTGGTCCCTGTGAAAGCGGCACCACTTATCCTTGTTCCTCTTCTTTCCAAGTGTATTCATTCTAGGGGGAGCGCGGAGTAGTCCTTCCTTATCCACCTCCATAAGAACTTCTGATATATTAGCAATGAAAGGGGTGAACTTCTCGAAACGTGGAGTCGGGCGGCGCTGGCCATTACTGTCCTTCTGGAATTTTTGGGTTCCCTCTTCACTTGTGTTCTTCCGTTTGTTCCCGGAAGATGTCTCCTCAAAAGCAAGGGGGTCGAGGGCCTCTTCCGCCCGTATGTACTTCTCCACCCTAAGTAGGAGCTCTGAGAAGTCCCGAGGAGGCTTCTTGGCAAGGGATGCCCTGAGGTTGGTATTAGTGATGTTGCGCTCGAATGCGGCAGAGGCTACTGACTGGTTGAGGGAGGGAAAGGACCGGGCTTCGGCGGTGAAGCGTCGAACGTAATCCCTTAGGCGTTCACCCTTTTCTTGGTTGAGGGTCACCAGAGATACACTTGTTTTCTCGGTCCGGCGGCTACTCACAAAATGAGTAAGGAAGAGCCCTTCGAACTGATCGAATGAGAAGATGGAGGCCGGGGCGAGTCGAGAGTACCATTCTCGTGCAAATCCCTTCAGCGTGGCAGGGAAGATCTTGCAGAGGAGGGCGTCTGAAGCATGGTGGATCATCATGAGAGTTTTAAAACTCTCTATGTGATCCGCGGGGTCTGACTCCCCAGTATATGATTCGAAGTGAGGCGACTTGAAGTTCTCTGGAATGGGGGCCTCCATGATGGTGCGGGAGAATGGAGGTCTGCTCGGACGGAGGTTTATCGCTCGTTGCTCTTCTTTCCTGTCAATTCGGCCGAGGCGCCTCTCCATCTCGTGGAGACGGCGGTAGACCGAGTCTTCTCTTTGATCATACTTTGCCGAGCCCCAGGACTCATCTTTGTACGAGGGTAGACTGGGACTGCGGCGATGGTAGCTTGGAGATGGAGGAGGACTGAGAGTTTGAAGGCGATGGCTCCTAGTTGGCTCATGAGTAGGTGGCCTCTGGTCGTTCTTTAGGGCAATATTGAGGGCCCTTAAGACTGTCGCTTGGAAGTCTTGAAGATCTGCCCTTGTGACTAGTGCCTCTCCAGCTTGGCGGTCCCTATGTGTGGCTCGGCTTATTGGAGAATGAGTTCTCCGCCGATGACACTGAGGGGACACTCTTTGCCTCATCGGTGGAGGGGATCTTCTAGTCCTCGGTCGGTGGGGGGTTCGGATTCTTGAAGCCCCTGAGTTCTCGGGTTGATGGACTCCACTATGGGCTCGCCATCTATTCAAGCGAGTTCTGAGGTCGACCCCCTTTTGACGGTTGGCAATCACTTGACGAAGATCCCGCTCGGGAGGGCTTTGAGAGGCCATAGATTCAACTAAATGATTGGGACCCGCGACTTGATCATAAGGAGGATGTTGCTTCGGACGACTCAGACGGGAGCGCCCTTGGGCAGCCCCCCGAGACCCTGGAGGGGCCTGTTGAGTAGGAGCACCTTGAACTGGAGGTGGGAGAGGAGGAAGAGAAGTGGTTTTTCAGTTGGAGACCGCTGCCTTCCCCTTCTGTTTTGGATGCATGGCTGGAGAAGATTTGAGCAACGGGAAGAGGGGAGGCCGTTATTCGTTTGTTTCCCACAGACGGCGCCAATCTGTTACCGCTAAATCTGGTGTGGGGGTAAACAGATAGTATTTGTGGATTCTTAGGAAAACTTGAATAGCAAACCTGAAACCTGATCCGCCGGAGTTTGACCGTTGACTCCCGCCGTTTACCTGCAAAAAGTGCGAGACACTGGGGTTGATCCCAGCAACGCACCCTCCGACGCTCAAGTCAGTAACCAGAAATGATTATGAAAGAGCGTAAAACTGGCAAGAGATTGATTACCTTTTAATGGAGATGGATAGGGGGTATTTATAGTCGCCCTAAGGATTAGATTAGGAATGTAATCCCCGTGATCTGATAAGGAATATAATCCCCGTAATCAGATAAGGAATGTAATCCTTAATTCCCAGTGAAAAGATAGATATGAATCAGGGCCGTTGATTAGGATTAATCAGAGACCTTGATTTTATCTTGCTGGACTGGGTGTGTTTCGGGTTGGGACCCGTACCCAGTTGAGGTGGATCCGTTCGTGGGTTATTGGGTCGTGAAGAAAGACCCAGTTCCCATTTCAGACCCGTTAGTATGTGAAATTACCGTTTTACCCCTGAGCTTTAAAATTCGTGTCCGATGTGAACGGTCTCGATTTAATCATATTTTTAGCCATATCAACTGCCATTACTTAAAATTATTTTCGTCAAGGTTTTGGATTTTGCTCTGGACAGTCGACCGATGACTTTTTATAGTCGATTGCCGTTACTTAGAATTATTTTTCTTGATGTGTTGGGTTTTCGCTTTGGACAGTCGACCGATTATTGTTTATAGTCGACTGTTACAGCTCTGACTGATGTTTTCCTGAGTTATTCCGATGTTCTTTTAAACGGTTGATTCTTTAAAAGTTTTGGATCTATAACTTACTATTCTAAACACTATTTTTCTACAGAACATATGTTTTCAAGTGGTTTTATTAAAAGTTTTGACTTATGAAAATTGAGTGTGGATGGTGGAGTGTGAATCTCTAGAGGGTGTGTGGGACCCTAGTATACCGGCAGTTGAGATATTGTGTTTCGGCCCATTGAGGCACGTTGTTGATCAATTATTGAGTTAAGTCCGATAGGGTATGCCTAGGAGATTCGTAAATTAATTAATTAACCTAACATAGATAATGACAGTCACTAGATGGAGATATGATGAAATGAGTGCAAACGTGAGTTATGGACTCTAGGATGATCAAAGGAGTGAGATATTCTCCAGTATTCCGGGATGATGGACGTATGGGCCACAGAATGATCTGCGAAGTGGGATTAATCTCCAGTATTCCGAGGACGAGAGGGACGCACATGGGATGTTTGTGCAATGAGGGTTCTAGGATGACCTACGGAGTGAGGCAATCGCCACAGTATTCCGGGACGATGGACGTATGTACCACAGAATGATCCGTGGAGTGGGATTGGGCTCCAATATTCGAAGGGCGTGAACTAATACTTGCAGAATGTCTAAATCTCATAGTAGTCATAGTATTAGGATTAGTGGCATAGCGGGGGATTAAACCCTACCAAGTGAAGAACGATAAGGGTTTGCACCGGACCTATGTAGAGTGGGATACATAGAATCCGATAAGTATGCATTAGAGAGTCAGCATATAGCATTGATTTTTTCTTGACTTGATTTTATGCATGTGTTTCTCTGTTTCCTACACTTGACACTTAGACTAGTTCACTTGATGTTTCATGTATTAATTATTGTTATTTCTTATTTCATTTATTTTTATTGTTGATACATGTTGTTTATGATACTATGTTTCATGTTTTACTTATGTCGCATTTATTTAAATTTTGTGTCACGCACATCGTTATGGCTGACCCCTGTAGTTTTGGGGGGTAGGATTATCTCTAGCCTCATATTTTACAGATAGTTGCTTGTAGCTTTGGATTTGGATGCTTGAGTTAGAATGAAGTTATGGCTTATGTAAAACTGAAAAAAAATGTGTTGCATACTTGATATACTAGCATTGAGGGGGGTGAACTTCTAAAAACGAGGAGCTGGGCGGCTTGGCCATTGTCGTCCCTCTGGAATTTCTGGGACTCTTCTTCGGTAGTATTTTTTCGTTTCTAGAACTTCTAAAAAAGTATTATGAACCATTGATGTTTGTGTTTTGTTTTTCTCTCCACTAGCAGCGTTCTGAGGACAGTACGATTCTAAGGAGGGAGTGATGTAATACCCCTCAAAATAGCATATGGCTATTTTGCATTGTAATCTGTGCACAATTGAGAATTATACGCGATTATGTATTTTTCTAATAACAATTGATTTTAATTGTGAAATTTCAGATATATTAGTTATTCTGAACCCGATGTGGTATATTCAGAATATTTTCTCAATTAAATTGTGTGTATTGTTCCGATTATTCTATTATATATATATATATATATATATATATATATATATATATATATATATATATATATATATATATATATATATATATATATATTGACTGAATCATATATAATATATCTGTATGGATACTTGTATGCATTTTACATGTATATGTGTATGTATATATTTATATGTATATATATTTGTATGAGTACAAATGTGATTGAATTGTATAGAAGTAGATTGTACATATACATGCATATGTATAATTACTTAATTAGAGTTTATGTATGTATATATATATATATATATATATATATATATATATATATATATATATATATATATATATATATATATATATATATATATATATATATATATTGACTGAATCATATATAATATATCTGTATGGATACTTGTATGCATTTTACATGTATATGTGTATGTATATATTTATATGTACATATATTTGTATGAGTACAAATGTGATTGAATTGTATAGAAGTGGATTGTACATATACATGCATATGTATAATTACTTAATTAGAGTTTATGTATGTATATATATGTACTATTGTAGGCATGTGTAAGAGACACACACCAAATCAAATAAATTCCCCCACACTCCCTTTCCCTTCCCCATTCTCCACTGACCTCTCTCTCTCTTCCTTCCACTCCCATTTCGGAAGCCGGCAAAATCCAATCCAAATCCTCATGGCCAAGTTCAATTCTCCATCTCCAATCACAAATTTTCACCCGAAAACTCCATGTCCATCTTCTTCCACCTCTCCCAATTCTCAAGAATGAAAAGAATGAGGGTTTTTGATTTTATGGGTTCTTGGAGCTTTGGAGGTGAAGAAAAGATTGAGAGAATGAGGAGAATGAGCTAGCTAAAGCTACCAGAGTCTTCTTGCAACAAGTGGGTGATTTCTCTCAACTATAAAATTTTAATTTTGATATGTATGTGAATTTTTAGCATGTGGAAATAGTTAGAGAATTTTGATTAACATATGTGATAGTGGCTGCTAAGGAAAGATAATTGTATAATTAGAACAACTCATTTTTATGAGTTTTGTTAAGAAGCTTGTTTGTGAGGATAAATTTGGGAATTTCTTGCTCTCAAATGGCTCAGAATTTTGAGCTCAAACATGGGGGAATTGTTCTTCTATGTATGTAGAGTATTCATGATTTTTTTTCATAATATTTGGAAGCAATTTAGTAGCCCAAATAATTGGTCCAAATCTGGACAGAGAGCAGCCGAAATTGCTGCTGTTATGTGGATTTTGGCTGGGTCTTTCTGTCCTTGTAACTCGTTGTAGGCTGAGTATTTTGAGCTAAAATTTTTTGTGGACACTCTTGTATGTGTCTACAACAATAGTCTTAAATTTCTTAATTTTCCGAGGTCGTTTGATGCCTCGAAAAATTTGTGGAATGCAATTGGTCGGGGTCGTGGAGCTGCAGCTGACTGTTTTTGAAATGATGTTCAAAAATTCATAACTCCTTGTGTGTTTATGGTCTTGCTGTGAAATTTTGGAAATAGCTTGTGGTATGAGTCTATTTGATGATTCTCTAATTTTAAAATTTTTAGAGGTCATTTGATGAGTTTTCTAAAGTAATTAGTAAGGGGTAGTAAGTACCCTGCGGATAGAGCAGCTGAAATTTGTGCATTGTTTGAGGAGTCATAACTCATTGTGTGAGATGAATCTGAATGCAAATTTTGGACACAATGAAATGGTATATGTGTAAATTAAGAATATTAAATTTCATGAGCATTGGACTCAAGGTTGATTTATTATTGAATTTCAAGGTAGGCTATGTTCAACCCAGTACAAGTTGACTAGTTTGTGAAGATGAGAAATTTTGAAACTATTTGTTAAAGAATTTGGGAAATTGACCAACTAGAGAGTTGTATTAGGGAGCCAGAGCTTTCCAACCCATCTGGAATTTTGTAATTCCATTTTATAGGTTGAGAGATGATTTTTCAAAGATGAAACGGATCCAGTCCTAGTTAAGGTATTATTGGCTAAGTAAACCAGTTTCTCCCTGTTTGTATACCTGATGGAACTTAGTGTTTTCGAGAACTCAAATGATTGAATCTGAAGAGGTGTTCAACTAGGAAGTTATAGTAGACACTCCCAACTTTCCATTGAACCCAGAATCAAGTAATTCCGATGAGTGAGCAAGATTTTATGCTGCCGGAAAGGTGCAGCGAGCGCGTGAAGGAATATGCTATTGAGAGTATATGAGGTTTATATAGTGTCCAGATGATTGAAATTGAGGAAATGGTTAACTAGAGAGTTGTATACTAGGATCTTATCTTTTCAGAATGGGAGTCATCAAGCAATTCCAAATTGTGTGCTGGAAGCTATGGTCGTTGCAAGTTTAGCAACATGTTGTTTAGATTGACTTCAAGCTTAAGTTAACTTTGGGACATGAGTTCTTTAAAGAATTTGAAGGATTCGTCCACTAGGGAGTTGCAGTGGATCTCCCTACCCTTCTAGGAATTCTGATTGTGTGAGATTCTGAGGATCGTAACTTGAGTTATAGCTACTGCTATTTCATGAACTATTTCATCGGACAATTGATGAGGAACCCTCTGCATACTGCAGTGTAGTGATCATGAGCTATTGTGTTTTAAAGATGTTTTTAGTATTTCGTTTGGAACGTAGGCAAGTTCCTGTGCTTAGTGCTCACAGTGGACATGAGTGAGTTAGGACATAGCTTTGGTCGGTTTGTGTTTGGTGTCTCGATTCCTAAGTCTGTCAATGATCAAGAATTGATGGTTATGTATGTGCTTACCTTCATTTGAATTATATTACATACTTGGGGCGCCGTTGGACCACTCACTGAGGGTCATGGGCCGGGATTATTTGGTCGCTGACCTGTGAAGGTATTGGAAATTAGTGGATGTGATTCCCCGTGATGATTGTTGTTTTGACAGACCGGACAGGCTCGACATTGTTGATCGACATCGAGTGTGACTTGGATAACAACTTGTTTTCAGTAAACTACATTGATTAGATTTTCCTTTATTGTTTTGCTCGAAGACCGAATTGGTGTTAGGGGTGATTTCCTATAATCCGACTCGTTCTGAGAGTTAGCACTAGGTGATGATACTATGGGGTTGTTTCTTCCTGTTATTAGGGATACGTGCTGCGGTGCGTATCTTGCACTGTTGATTCCTGAAGTACCATGGTAAGAACAGGATATCGATT
The DNA here is from genome assembly GCA_017893485.1 of Hemerocallis citrina. NCBI lineage: Eukaryota > Viridiplantae > Streptophyta > Magnoliopsida > Asparagales > Asphodelaceae > Hemerocallis > Hemerocallis citrina. The sequence goes on from CM030368.1 coordinate 216,540,129, forward strand.
TCCTGGCGGATAGAGGGTTTTGGACCTTCGAGGCCGTCATGTTCCATGTTGGTGGACACGAACGGATCATAATGGATCTTCTGCACAATGGATATGCTGCGCGTATATCTGTAAGTTCGTCACAGCTTTCTAGGAGGGTCTGGTGCAACAATTATTGATGACAACGGGGTAGCACCCCGAATTATATCTTTTATTTATACCTCCTCAACCATGTCATACTATCAGGAACAGGAAGTTGACCGAATTAGAATGCATTGCATAGCGTGCGTTCGAATCCCTGAAACTGGAGAAACGACTTGATCTGGGGCACATGAAGTATGGGATGCATTTGTGTCAAGAGTCTTGCTGATATTAGAATAAGTGCATCTGTTCTATACTCTGTATTTTTGCATTAGACTCAGGTCATGGCTTACACAAACACTAAGAAATCAGGATACACGTTTATTTTCCATTCAGGATGAATTGTGAGTGTGATAGTTGAAGTGTATAATGAGTGTGAAAGTGATGAATTGCGAGACGTGATGATATATGTTGTAAGAAATTAATGAATGCGATGTTATGTAATATGAGATTGAGAAAGAACATGTTTATGAATGAAGATGAGTACGAAAGAATATAAGTTGTGAGTCTGTAAATGCAAAATGAATGATAAATGCGGTACAGTTTATGTGAAAGTGGAGTTATTTGTGAATAGAGAGCTTTATGGGAAAGTAAAGTTATAGGAATATTTGTATAAGACATAAAGTGATGGGCGTTAAGTGACTAATTTGTGAATGATTTCTAAACTAAAGATAAGTATGTTATGAGCGGGTATGGATATACATACAGATGATGACTCAGAGAGTATGTGATGTGAAATCTCATTTATGATGTTTACATGTTCAGATTTCAAGTAAAATTTGATTATCTTGGTATTCGTAAGTTCGTTCTGTTTTACTTATAAAGTTTAATTTACTTGCTTAATTAATAAATTATACTCACACCAGAAATGGCTAAACCCTTAGTGTTTGGGGTGTTAGTGTAACCCCCGTTTCCGATAATTAGCATTTTCTGCGTATTTTCTATAATTTGAACTTTTGTAAATTTATTTTGTGTTAAATTCGTTTTAGACCTGTATTAAAGTATTTTCTAAATAAAATTTTATTTATTTCGAATAATGTTGTATTTTGATCTTATCTTCGACATCTTATTGATCAGCTAATTATATTTGAGCTTAAAACAAATATATTATTATTATTGGATTATTTTCATAAAATTTCTAAACTCGAATACTATTTTATTGTATAATTTATCACTATTATGATTATGATTATAAATTGTTATTTCATGATTTTCTATTTAAAATTCATATATTGGATTATTTTATTTTTATACCCGATCTGATCTTCTCGGCGAGTTCCAATTTGTTTTAAGCCCAATTCTTATTATTTCAATTGTGTTATTTATTTATCTAATTGGGTTGGAATTTTCATTCATGAACTATCTTTCTCTTTTATTGAGTTATCTATATTGTCGATTTTGTTTATTTGAATTATGGGTATTTTTATTTGAATCGTGTTGATTTTGATCTATCTCCTAATTGAACCCTAATTGTACCCTATAAATGCAACGCTACTGTAACCCTAATTTCTGCACACAAATCGAAATCCTAGACGCCGTCTCTCTCTCCTATTTTTCTCTCTCCCCGTTCAGAAATTTCCCAAATCCACAAAAACGCATCTTCCCCGGCCAGCTCCGGCCACCCCCATCTCCGGCGATCTCCCACTTCGTCCACCTCACCTCCGGCGACCCCCTAGCGCCATCCACCACCAGTGCCACCACCAGCAACCTCCGAACCCTCTTCTCCTCTTCCGTTCGATCAACAGGCAGAACCCATCAAACCCTCAAAACCGATCCTCTCTCCCTCTATTCGATCGCCGACTGGCGCGACCCCCGTGCGCCACGACCGCCGGCGTTGCACCTCCCGCCGTCGACGCCTCAGCCAGCGCCGCCGCCCCCTGGCCGGTGCTGCTCTCCCTCTCTTGGCTGATTGCCATTGTTGCTGTCTCTTTTGGGTGCTGTTGACGCTGTTGAATTTAATCGCACGTGTATTGTACGTGCTGCTTGGGGATTTGCTAGATCGTTGCTTTGGTACACTTATCCTGTATTCTTGGTATTCGTTTTCATCGTCTAACAGGCAAGTCACCGTCCACTTGAATTGCTATTCGTTTCAAATTCAAGTTTTATTGAAAATTCTTGCAAGTAGATCTTTTTGTTATCGTATTTCCCTTTGTTATCTCTTTCGTTGGGTTTATTGTGGGTTTACACGAGCTAACCCCGATACTCTTGACATCGTGCCAATTTGACTCTAAAGTTTGGATCTTTAGTGAATGCATATAGAATTGTTAATAGGGTTATTCATACGAGTCACAACACATAATTTATTGTAGAGACAATTGTTAGGTTGTATGTTGTTTGGTCGTTTGATGATTGATTGATGTTGGATTTGTATATGTGTGAGTTCTAATCTTTATTTATCATGTTTGGACACCTATGATGCTAGTTACACAAATTGTTGACTATAGAATCGAAACCCATCATGCTTAACAAATTTTATGTCCAAGAAATATACCCTAAGAACTATACATGTTGCTGACCTGAACTTGATTGCTGTTTTCGAAGCAGTAAATGACCTTAAAATAAAATATTTTCTGAATATGAAATGTAGCCCCGAATGTCTAGATGTCAATAGCATCCAGAATTTTTGAATTCCGAGTTTTGTAGTAAGAGTTATGCCCGTTTTACTGCAGCTGTGTTTTTACATTCCAGAATTTTAGAATCCTCTTATTAATGTATTAATAATTCTTATGTTGTACTATTGTATGATTTAATAAATGTATGTTGCATTGCATGTTCTCAATGAGTTATTATCACCATCCTAACCTTCCTATCCATGTTATCACCCTATTGTTTCCCGATCGATATTATTGTCCATCTCATGTCTTAGTTGCATATTGTATTGTTGCATTGATAAATAATTAACAAGCCGGGGTTTAAGGGATTGACTGGAGTAGTTGATAACATAGTGACTGTACGCTGAAGTGTGGGCCTTGTTTCCCAAAATATTGTGTGTTGGCAAAAGTTATTGTTATCGGTTTATTGTTGGACTACTGACACAGTATCCCCCAACTGACCGTGTATTGTTTTTATTGAGCCAACCAGTGTGCAGCAATGCTGCAAATACCGTTATTGTGCCGTGTACATGATCTATAGAATCTTCCACTTAAGTCTAAAACGAAATTGATTGTATGCATCGAACCTGTGGTACGACACACATGGGACACAGTAGTACGTGCATTAGTTAGGTGTTAAAATGATTAATAGACATAAGGATTGACACATCACCGACATTGCATATTGATCATCATTGTTCATATTGATATCGAATATTGGCTAGGTATTACCGTTATTGATTATTGATTACCGTTACCGAATATTGCACCATTGTTTATAGCCAATTATATCGATTATCATGATTTTGTCCCATTTTATTGATTCTTATTGATCCGTTGATTTATTGTTATACCATTATTCCATCGTTCCCTGCTTTCTCTACTTGCTGTCCATGACTTGCTCTAAGGACAATTATTTTCTTTTTTTTAGATGAAGTAATTACAGGTGTTGATGGAGAATTACCAGATGAATTAGCAGAACAACATTGGTGAAGGAATTGATTGCATCGCCGCTTAATAAATAATTATTGTTTTGTTTGGAGACTTAATTATTGGATTATTGTTATTTTTATTGTATTGGGCTTATGACCCGAATATTGCTATTTGTTTCCAGACGTTGGATTATTTTATTGTATTTGGACATTTTTATTGCTTAATTCCAAGTATTATTTGTTCATGAGATTATTATTATTGTCTGCGCAATTGTTTTGTACTGTTTATATTGTTGAGTTGATCGATTAAACAGCTTATGGGTGACGTTAGTCATTCGCTGGGCTTTTGTCATGCACTCGTGTTCCGTATTTTTGGGAAGCGGGGCGTGATAGTTAGGGAGTCCCTAGACTACCCTAGATCCCCTACTGTTACAGGTCTTTAGCAATGCAGAGGTGAGGTGTAGATTCTGTGGACTGGAGCTTTTATTTTAAAATTGTTATTTAAGTTTAATTATGTGAATAGTGAAATTTATGATTTAAATTGTATTTTAGATGTATAAGTATGTGGATGGTGATGATGAGTATAGTGTGGAGTGGCATGATATGCCCGTATCCATCTCGTTGTGGAGTACCGGGCCTTGTGGTATGTTTTATAAGTTACTTTCTAAAAACTTTACTACGTTTTCAAAAGGAATTTATGGTTTTTAATTGATAATTGATATCCTATTATGAGTTTTACCCCCAGAGCATGATATTTATATTGCCTGTGTGATTATGCTCATTTTGGCTTGGGGAATCCATGAAATTATTGCCTCTGATGTGAGTTATGGAATTTAGAGTAGAATTCCGTAAGTTTTTTGTGTTTTGGAGCAGAAATCTCAGGAGAAACTCTGCCAAAATTTTCTTTGAAATATAACTATCTTAGTTTATATTTAAAGTGATATAGAAATTAAAAGAATTGAATTTTGAAGTAAAAAAAAAGGGGGGAGGAATTACAGTTTGATATGACAGATTGATATTTGTAATTTTTTTATGAAATAACTCTCATGGAAATAAAAATGTTTAAATTTCTGCGTTATTTACTGTGTTGAGATGCATTTGAATGCAAAGATTCTGGTTGTGTCACAGACGTCCCATAACGGGGATCTGGGGCGTTACAATTCCAATGAAAAAAATTAGATCCAAGACGCCGCCAGCCAAGATCAGATCAAATCAGATCAGATGAGAAGAAAAAGAACAAGAAGAAGAAGGAAAGGAGGTTGCCTTGTTTGTGGCCTACCTGCCAGGGGCGTATCTGAGTTTCAAGGACCCTAAGCAAGTTCTCAAATGGGGCCTTTTGCAAGTTGATAAAATAAAAATGAAAATTATTTAAAAGCAAACAAACTTGCAGCCTTGAAGGATATACTATTTAAATGAAAATAAATTTATATATATGCTTCCAAAAAAAAAAAATTAATTGATAACGTACGTATTTTACATGAAATGCCTCGTGGGAAAAAGAAACCTCGTGGGAAAAAGAAACTCGGACAAACTGTAAGGAAGAAGCGGCAGTAATTTTATTCTGAATTGCATGTTGTCTGAGAGAATGGAAATGATGAATGAGAGAATTAAAGAAGAATAGAACCCCCAAAAAATTGTTCAAAACATACAAGTAAACGCGCGTTGAGTTTGTGTACATTAAGAAAAAATATTGAGCTGACAAGATTGAAGTATATCTATAATGCTATTTTGAATGCTTTCATGGATACATTTTAGTTTTATCAAATGCCTCTTCTATTTTTTTCTTTTTGAAGACAACCCTAGTATTCCTTTCATTAACAGATACAAATTTAGAAGAAAGGGAAAATAAGCAAACAAAGCAAACATGTATATGCACTTGAAGATTACATTATCGCAAAGAGTTAAGTATGATATATTAGATAACACGGTCAAAGTGATGATGAATATATGTATATGAGAATACTAGTTGGAAGCTTAAAATGTAGAATACTCATATGCATTTGAAATTTTGGTTAGAAATTTATTATAAACAGATAAATATGATATATCAGAGAACATTGAAAAAATATCATAGAATGTCATGCATGAGCTAAGTGAAAAATAATATTAAATTTATAAAATGGTAAAATAACATGTATGACTATGTGAAAAATAATTAGTTTAAAAAATTTTAAAAAAAAATCAAAAAATTAATTAGCCGATGAGGTTTCGAACGTGCGACCTTCATGTTATTAACACAACACTCTAACAAGATGAGTTAATAGGCCAATTATTGTTTCAAATTTTAGATAGTACAATATAATCTTATCTGAAAACAATTATATATATATTTTTTAAACATTGTAAATACTTAAAAAATGTGGGGCCCTATAAAATTGGGGGTCCAAAGCAGTTGCTTGTGCTGCTTGGGCCCAGATCTGCCCACGCTGCCTGCTCCTTTGTCGACGGTGTGGTTGCCTTTGTTTCTTTCGTTTCTTTTCTTTCCATTTTCTTTTAAAGTCAAGAAAGAGAAATGACGTCGTTCTCAGAACGAAGCACCTCAAGGGAAGAAAGAGAAATGGGGTCGTTCTCAAAACGAAGCACCTCAAGGGAATCCAAAGGCATTGTTCTGAGAACGACACCATTTCTCTTTCCAACTTGTTTTCCAAGAATACTAGCTAGCCGTCCGATCGGATCAGATCAGATCGGCACGCGACTCGAATGGACTTTTTATTTACGGAAAGGACCTTACTTCGTAGGATAGGATTAGGGCCTTAGGGTCGATCCGATGGGTCGTCTGCAAATGGAATGAAAATTTAGGCCCGTTCCCAAGGGATAGGCATTTCTTTTTCTTCAGCCCAACTATGGGATATATCCGTTATGATTAAACAAATGGGCCATCCCGTCTAGTATACCTTTTTTTATTTATCATGAGCTTAAAAGAAAAAAAAGAGATTTATTATTAAGTATCATACATGTCTAATGTCTAATCTGTGATCTCTAGTATCTAATATTATAATGAGAGAAGGCGTTACTGTTATTTATAAATCTATCAACACATGTGACGCACGTACATAACTAATATGGAAGATGTTTCAGGTTCGAGTCCTTACTACGTCAGAGTTTTTTTAATATTTTTTTTATTAAGACGTGCATTATCCGTGCATAACTAATATAAAAGATGTCTCAGGTTCGAGGCCAGACTACCAAAATTTTTACTTTAAAAAAATTATATTTAGTAAGACGTGCGTTGCATGTGTAAATTACTAGTATATATATTAAAACACAAGGCAATTTGAAGAAGAAATAAAAAACAAAAAAAAAACCAAAAAAATTATCAAGTGGCTCTACATCAATAGAAGTAAAATCAATGGCTCACATTCACCAACTCAAAGTCATTTTCACCCAAAACTAAGATTTTCCCTTCCAAAATATAAATCATCCCCACTTTATGTCTTTATTACTATATACATCTTTCTCATCTCTTTACTTTTTTAGATATCTCTCTCTTCACCTTTTGTCTTTTTTTTTTTTTTTCTTTTGAAAAACCTACTTTTAACTTTTGTCTCAACTATTATCATTCTTAATTAATTTGGAGGCCCCATAAACCGTAGAATTAGAAACAACCAATCCTCAGTTTCCTCACGAGGCCTAATCACTCATCCTATCTTCAATCTTCACGATGACCACAAACATCCCACTAACTCTCTCTCTCTCCCTCTCTCCCTCTCTCCAATTAATTGAATTAGGACGCAATAACAAATTAAGCAGAGTCATCTCGTCTGGAGTAGTTGTGGGTCATGAGTAGATTGAACAGCAGATCCAAGCTCCACGATTCGACTAGATTCCTTCCTTCCTTCCTTCCTACCATCTTTGTAGGCCTAGTGATTTGACACCAATGGAAACTAAATGCCACATTCTCAATGAGTAATTAATTTGCTTTAATTCTTCCTTCTCTTCTCTTCTCTTCTCTTTTCTAACTTGGACGGGTAGAAATTAAGGAGAAACCCTAACATCACATCGACCGATCTGTCATGCACTCCGAAAATTAGCTTCTCAATTTTTAAAAAAAATTCCGTATAATGTCACATGCTCTGTTTTTTGCTAGATCGGTCTAGACGTCTAGTACTATAATCGAACACTACTTTCATCCTCACAATTTGACTCTATTGAGACTATATATATTACTAGATACACGTGTACATGTACGTCTGAACAATATTTTTTTATATTTTATTTATCTATATTATAATGGGAGAAGCACGTGCGGAACACATAAAATAATAGACTGACATTCACTGTTCATGATCATTCTCCCACGGAGCAGGTGCGGAGAGAGAGAGGGAGATGAAGAGGATAGGGTTTTTGGTTGTTTGAAAGATCGGAAGAGGGTAATAAATTTGAACGTATACTGTACGTATTTCATTGGTTTATATTATAGAGTTTAATTAAACGTGCGTTGCATGGGTTGGGATATGGACAAATTACACTAAGGCCTTCTCACATTATAGTAGAATATACACACACACACACACACACACACAAAGAGAGAAAGCAATGCTTTATTGAAAACGGTATACAAATCACTGAAATCATTGTTCCCAACAATGGCTTAAATTATAAACATAAGAGAATCCAACAAGGGCTTAAGTTATAATTGTTGGGAACAACAGCTTAGTACTTATATTAAGTCTGAAACTATTGTTCGCAACAATGACTTCAGCAGTTTGCAACGAAGCATTGTTTACATATACAGGGCAGGCCCTGAGTTTCCCGGGGCCCTAGACGAACTTCCGACATGGGAGCCCCTAATAACATATATTTTTTTTTACGCGTAAAATACGTACCTATATTTATAAGGAAAGTTCAAATTTGGGACCCCTAAAATCGCGAAATCTCCGAGGGCCCAAGGCGGCTGCCTTACCGGCCTCTAGGGTAGAGCCGGTCCAGTGTGTATATATATATATATATATATATATATATATATATATATATATATATATATATATATATATATATATATATATGGAAAAAAGAGGTATGAACAACTTGCTCATTTAGTAAATAAGCAATTGATGATGTGGCATACATGTGATTGGGAAATTTTTAAAAAGATTAGTTGTCCAATGTATCACATGCTTGCCACATAATCAATTGCTCATTTACTAAATGAGCAATTGATTAAAACCCTTTTACCATATATATATAGAGTAATGTGAGCTTCATATTTGTATGAGGAAATTTTTCTCATACAAAGTGATTATACTCACTTAGTAGAGCCATTATAGAAGATCCACTCCGTCCATCATGTTTATCATGCTAATAGATGTTTGTGTAGCAAAAATCAAGTGATTTGAAGGTCATTCACCCATGCATCATGTGGGTCCAATTTGTAGTTCGATTTATATTACTGTTGAAATAATTCATTTTTCAACCATATGGTGAATGACCTCCAAACCACTTGATTTTTTCTACACATACATCCATTAGTATGATAAATATGATGGACGAAGTGGATCTTCCATAAGGGTCTCACTAAGTGAGTATAATCACTTTGTATGAGAAAATTTCCTCATACTCTATATGAGGCTCACTTTTTTCTCTCTCTCTATATATTTATATATAAAGTTAATATACAGAAGATCAATACTTGTTTAATAATATCGACCGAATATCTCGGTGGCGGAAACATGGAAAAGGGGGACTTGGAGACCGTCGTTCCAAGGAACTCTTTCCCCAAGTTTGCTACAGAAGCTGCATGAATTACAAACGCACATAGTCCAGTCTGGGGCGAGATGCGCCCAAGGACCAGATCACGTACGGTGGGGACTCGAGAACAAGGGAGGGTTCTCGGTCAGATCACTTTACCACCGGATTCACTACCGAGGATGCAGGCCCAGCTGGGCAGCGGTGCTTTGGAAGACAAAAACACCTCTCAAAATTAGAGTGTTCCTCTGGCTTGTGCTCAACAATGCCATTCTCACTAGAGAGAACCTTGCCAAGAGGCAACCTCACATTGCGACAAATTGCGGGTTCTGCAACGTTCATGAGGAAAGTCTTAATCATCTGCTTCTTAACTGCACTAGAAGCAAGGCCATCCTGATAGAGGTGTTGAGAGCGCTAGGAACAACTGAATACCCAAGAGACTATGAGGAACTGTGGGTTGGCCCCAGATTTGCATCAGTCCGTCACGATATGAAAGATGCATGGTTTATTGCCATTGCGGCAACCACATGGGTGTTATGGTTAGATAGGAACAATTTATATTTCCGTGCTTCATGTAATTCTACTACTAGTAATCTTACTCATATCATGCATCTTATTTCCTTTTGGGCTACAGCTGCTGCCTCAGGAGCAAGAGGGAGGATTGCAAGGGTATTCTAGGTGGATGAGTTTGATGACGAGGAGATAGAGATCGGATCAACGCTTGACTGAGGATTGGACTCTCGCCCCACGTTTACATCTCTTTGTATCAGGCCTTATATGTTTTTGTATTTTGTATTTTGGTTGCCTTTAGGCGAGATGATGTAACCCACCACCCAGGGTTTTGTTGGGGGTTATGTTTTTATTTCCTGCATTGCACTTTAATTTTTCCGGGACTTCGGGTTTGTTTATTAATTACTTATTAATGAAACATGGTGGCATTATTCCACCTTTTTCTCAAAAAAAAAAAAAATAATTGTTTAATAAAAAATAAAAGATTAACGCTTGCTAGCTAGATGGAGTACTACTTAGTTAATTAATTTGCTAATTAATTGATGATCGTTACATAAACTGCTTCTTGGAAGCTCCGAATGGATCAACTTTTGTCTCTTGTTTCTCCGACACTGTCATCTTCATTTAAAAGTAGAGTAATGCATGCTGAACATATGTAGGTTTTTACCCCAAATAAGTATTATAAATGTATTGTGCCTCACTTCTCACTAAAAGACGAAGTTAAAATTGTCTTTTGGTGAAAAGTGGCCAGGTCCTAATGTATTTATATTTATAATGTATGTTTAAGGTAAAAGTCTATGTATATGTACTCTTCAATTTAGGGGTATAAAATGATTAGGACGGTCCGTCGTCCGTCCGAGTCCGGCTCGAGAAATGGTCTGATCGTGGTCCGTCCGAACTGTTATACGAACCGAACTTGAACAAATTATTCGGTCCGATTCTTTACCGAGCTCGAGCCGGACATAAGTCCATCCGAGTATTATTGCGGTCCGATACTTTATCGAACCGAGTCCGGACTATAAAAATTTTGTCCGATCTAGACCGAGCCGGACATAAGCCCGTCCGAGTAGATTTTCGGTTCGAGCTTGAACAGATGGTTGTCCAATCCCGTCCAGTCCGATTTACAGCGTACTCTTCATCTACTACCGATTTTACTATTATTTTTTTACTATATTTTAGGTGACAAACTCTTATTAGAAGTATGCCATTCTATTTTTTCTTATTTATTGAATTATTAGAGTGTGTCACTTAAGATAATAATAAAAAAATTTAATGTAGCAAAATTTGTAGTGGATGTAACATTCCTCTTAAAAGTACTACTGTACTGCCAACTTCCAAGGGTTGCACCTATTCCAAGTCACTTAAGAGATTCAATGTAGCAAAATTAGAATTAAATTAAATTAATTGAGACGCTTTTTTAATCCCAATAGTAGGACACGGACACCCACCAACAATGCGTTTTCTACCTTATATATATAAAATATAAACCTCCGACAAATCCAAACTTGTCAACGTGGACTTCACTTTTCCTATGTTTTTCTTCTTTAATTTCTTGGAAAATATTTTAAATTAAAATAAAATTTTAAATTATATTATTTTTATTATTGTAATTAATTAGTATTTTACTAGGTCTAACTATTTATTTTATCGTCTTAGCAGAATTGACTTTTCGGAATTTTATGACTCATGGGATTATAATGATTATATATTCATTATTATGACTAATATTTAACACAAGTTTAAATAATTTTTTTTAAGTACAAAGAGTACAATAAAAAAATTGGAGTTATATGTGATGTGAGTAAGTTAAGATTTTTTTAAAGTATAAACAGTATAATAGAAGAGTTGGGTTGCACATGTGATATATGTCCTAATAAAAAAAAATTAAATAAAAACTCTGACGTAATGATGACTCGAATTTAAACCTTATTCATATTAGTTTTTTTTTTTTTTAAATAAGAGTGACCGAAGTCACCGATCTCATTAATGAAAGATTAACGGGATTACACCAAAAAGTCTTACATCGTCTCATACATCATACTGTGCACGCCGGCACTAAAAACTACTATTCTATTACAACATTACAACTCTGATAAAGCAAAGAAAAGAAAAGAACCAAGCCCTAAGTCCCCCAAAACATCTATCTCCTTCATGCTTGGTCTCAAAAGTAGTGGTAACTGTTTCCCGTTCCAATCCAATCACTCTGCCCCGTCGAGTCTGCTCCTCTTCCTGGATCCTGTATGACCTTCCCAATCATGTATAAGGACTATAATTCTTCGCAGTAAAATATGAAATTGACATCTAATATTGCGAAAGTATAAATCATTTCTATCCCTCCATATAGCCCAAACAATTGCCCCCGCGGTGATATCCCATAGTGACTTATGTTCTTTCCTAATATTAATATTTCTTCAGGATCCCCATATATCTTGTATACTCTTCGGTGTCACTACCGTGCTAAAACCCAGCCCAAAAATTTTCCAAACTAAGGCGGCTTTCGGGCACTGTATGAAAAGGTGATTGTTGTCCTCCTCCTCCTGGTTACATTGTTGGCAAGTAATGTCTATCGTGATATTACGCTTCCTTAGGTTTGATTTGGTCAGAATCGCGTCGTGTAGTACCAGCCAGGCGAATGCTTTCACCTTGCTCGGAACTTGTGACTTCCATATGATCTTCGCATAATTGTTTCTGACTCCCCCGTCGTTAAGCATTCCGTACATGGATGAAACCGTAAATGTCGTCGTCTTCCCTCTATTCCACTCTCTACCGCCAGCGACCCCTGTATTTGGCCGATCCGCCTTTCTCAATATTTCTTTCAACTCTCCTAGTTGATTCTGTCCCCTACTTGTAAGAGTTTCTCCGTCTATAACTCTCCATCTTCCATTCCTTCATCTTTCATTGACAAATCCCTCCCTCATGTCTACTTCGTTAGCTAGGTCTGGGAAAAACGATTGTAACATGTTATCCCCACACCATTTGTCCATCTAGAATCTAGTGTTCTTCCTATTTCCTATTTTGCATAACGTGTTAAAGTGGAAAGCCTCCCCCAGTTTTTCAGTCCCTTTCCAAAGAAATGATGTCTTGGCATGTCTGCTCTTTCCTCCGAATCTAAAGATTTTCCTCCTTCTATATCTCATGAATGAATTGCTCCACCACCATTTGGACAACAACGCCTTATCCATATCTCTTAGATTTACTATCCCCATCCCTCCAAACTCCTTCTTGCACACTCGGTCACATTTCATCAGTGAGATCCCCTTCCCATCCCCGTTTCCTTGCCATAGAAAATGCCTCATGCACCTATCAATTCTTTTAATTATCCAAGTCGGGATCTCATATATGGACATGAGGTAGGTTGGCCGGCTACTAAGAACAGAGTTGATTAGGGTGATCCTCCCTCCCAATGAGAGAAACTTTCCTTTCCATCCGGCCAGTTTCTTCTCAATTTTTTCAATGAGCGGCTCCCCAATCCTCCTTTTTCATTTTGCCCGGTCTTATAGGTGTTCCTAGGTACCGCATTGGGTATTCACCCTATCCGCACCCTATAAGAGTTGAGGTGACCTCAATCGGGTTCGTTCTGTTATCACTCAGACACACCGCACAACTCTTTTGTAGGTTGACTGCCAATCCCGACCAGTACTTAAAACATCTCAGAAGAATTATAATAGACACAATTTCCTCCACTTTGGCCATCCCAAACAATAAGGTGTCGTCTGCGTACTGCAAGATAGATACTGGCTCCGCCATCCCTTTCACTTTGACCCCCTTGATTATTCCTCTTTCTCTTCCTCTTTTATTCATCTTTGTCAGTCCATCGGCTATGATCGAAAAAATGAGTGGCGATAGTGGGTCTCTCTGCCTAAGGCTCCTCTTGCATCTAATTTCCGTCCCACTCTCTCCGTTAACATGGATAAACGATTTTCCGTTCCTCACACACATCTTCATCCATCTCTTCCATTTATCTCCGAACCCTTTAAGGTGGAATGGTTCATCAACACAGTCCCATTCCACCGTATCATAAGCCTTTTCAAAGTCTAGTTTTGGCAGGAATCCATCTATTTTATCTTTGTTACCTCGGAAGACCAATTCGTGAGCTAACGCAATACTATCCAAAATATCCCTACCTTTAACGAATCCGCTTTGCGACTCATCTACAATGTCCACCAGATGTGGTGAAAGTCTGTTGGCCAACACTTTGGTGATTATTTTGAACGAACCATTAAGAAGACTAATGGGTCGTAGGTCCGTAACCCTAGGGATCTCTGCCTTTTTCGGGATGAGCACGACATTTGCATAATTTAGCCGTTCAATCTGAGTCTCGTGATCGTGAAACTGCTGGAAAATATCTAGAAAGTCATTCCTGATGATGGGCCAGTAACATTTATAAAAGAAGATAGGAAATTCATCAGGTCCCGGAGCCTTGTCCTGCCCCAGGCTCTTGATAGCCGTCAAGATTTCCTCCTCACAGAATGACACCTCCAAGCTCTCGCATCCATCGATTCTCGCCTCGCTCCACATTTCGCGTTCCAGTTGGTACCTACTTCTTCTTGTCTTTCCCAGTAGTTCTTTGTACGAAGCATCTATATGACTTCTAATGGCCGCACTGTCCTCCGACCACACATCTCCTACCATTAGTCCCCCAATATGGTTGTGATGCTTTCTCCCGTTAGCGACCTTGTGGAAAAAGGCCGTATTCGCGTCCCCCTCGCTTAACCACTGAACCCTAGAACTTTGTTTCCAATAGCATTCCTCCCTTTCCCCTATTAGATGAAGTTTGGCTCTACACGATGCCAGCTCTTGGAATTCCCCTTGTTGCAATACTCTGTCTTCCTCCATCGATTCCACCTGTGCCCTAGTGAGCAGCCACTCTTTTCTTCTCCTATTCTCCTCATTTTCTTTTCTTGCCCAACATCGAAGGCATTTTCGTAGCCTTCTAAGTTGAGAATCCAGTTCGATATGGCGTCTCCTACGGAGGTAGGTTCTACCCAAGACATCTATATTGTCTTCCTGAGATCTGCGTTGAATGTTCATACTTTTTCAAACCTAAATTGTCGTGTTTGTCCTCAAACCTCTCTTTCCCCTTCCAAGATCAGAGGAATATGATCTGATGTGGACCTGGAGATTGATCTCACTGACGCCAATGGGAAGAGGTCCTCTCAATCCGTTGACACCAGTATGCGATCTAACTTGGCCAACGTCGGGTTCGCCTGCATGTTAGACCAGGTAAATCTTCTATCGTTCCCCTGAATCTCAATGAGATTAAGGTCGTCGATGGTCTGGTTAAATCGTTGTCTATCTCTTTCCTCCGTTCCCCTCCCTCTATGTTCGCTTCTAAATCTTATTAGATTGAAGTCCCCCCCCCCTCAACAACCCATGGTCCAGGCCATGAGTTTCTGATAGCCCGAATTTCCTCCCAAAATTCTTTTCTTCGATTAGCGTTGCATGGACTGTATACCGACGATACCATGTGCTCCCATCCATCCTTTTTACGCCTAATCCTAATGGTGACCAAGAAGTTCCCCACGTCTTCCTGGGTCAGATCAAAAAACTTGGAATCTACCCCCAATGCTATCCCTCCCGACATTCCTACTGATATCTTGAATCTCCAAACGAAGTCTCTGAGCGACGACAGGCCTTGAAATTCATGGGCCTGTGGGTCGACCATCTTCGTTTCAAGAAGCATGCATATTTTTGGTTTGATCCTAGAAATGGTGTCATTAACTAATGTAGACTTAACCTTCGATCTCATCCCTCTAACATTCTAGAAGGTGTAACACATGGATAAACACTAATGGTCAATCTATCCCTACCCATATAACCACCCCAAAAATGCCCGCTTTATATTGCAATCCTGTACGCCTCTTCTCTAATTATATTAACTCTCTTAAGTTGCTTTGAGTAGGACGAGCTCATATCCAATCCCAGAATGCATGCATAATAAATAAGATTATTATCTGAAATGAAATTTAAAATAGAGAACATACCTCCGCACGCGGATGTTGGCTCCCTCGCCTTAGTGGCCGATCTAATAAGATCCCCCTCACTCGGGCCCTTCGCCCCCCATCGATCCATTTGTCTCTTGCTCTTCTTCTTGACCTCATCCATGGCTCTATCCCCATCATCTGTATCTATACTGTCTCCTACCCCCGGAGTGAGTGCTTTGACTTTACTCTCGAACTCTCCCTCTGAGTCCGAGTACATACTTCCAACTCCTTCTAAAGCGCCAATTCGTTCATCCTGCGATGTCGCCTCCCCTACAAACTCGAGTTCTTTTTCCGATGTCTCGCAAATAGCTTTCCCCTCCCCGTGATCAACCTCTCCTACCTCTGTGTATACCTCTCCTGTCTCCCCCTCTACGGCAAGGACCATCTGCAACTCCCCCTGTTCGGCTTCAAATTCGGCCTGTTGCTGTAAACCTTCCCCTCCCCCCCTCCCCCGAGTGCTGTCCAGTTTCGATAACTCCTCTCGAAATAGGAAGGCCATCAAGGTTAGGCCCATTCTCGAATTGAAATGGGCCTGGGCCCCTGTTAACAAAATGATCCGTTATCTCTCTAACGACATTTTCCACTGCGCTTCTAAAAGTTGAGTTCGACATATCGAGGATTTCGAGCTGTCTCTTCGTGGGCCCCCCTGCCTCTGTCAGCGATAAATTTGAATGACGCACCGCTTCGGGTCTCACACCTCGTAGCGCCGCTGAAGGTCAAATCCTCGTCCCTTCATTGTGTGCCAGCTGTTTTGATTGGACCTCTGCCCCTCTGTTGACTCCTGCGAACCCCCGATCCAGTGCACCCCCATATTCAGCTGTTCGCTGTATTGGACGGCCAAAATTACACTTGATCTGATCCGATGGCTTTGGGCCCTTTGCACTCTGAATCCCAATCTGACGCTCCAGATTGACTCTGGACAGATCCGATGGCCTCCCTTCATCGTCTTGCTTGAGAATTGATCTTACCACATTTTCTGAATTGGACCCTGCTCGCTCCGACAATTCTCTGAACGAAACCATCTTTTTTCGTTCTACGAAAATCTTGATCTCGTATCTCTCCTCATCGAACTGCGCTATGATCACTGAAAGGATCAAACTTGTATCATCTACTCCTATCTGAATCCTCGCGAACTCTCTCCTCTCCAGGGTGGTCGTAGCTCTGTCTATGGTAATGAGATCTCCAAACCCATGGACTAGGTTTTGAAACGCAGACTTCACCCAACACTGTAGGGAGACATTAAACATCCTAATCCACACCGCCTTTCTTGAGTCGATGCTCATCGCCCCCGTTTTCCTCGACTACCTACTCATGGTGATATAAAACTCGTCCTCTTCGAGGCTCCCGCTGGCCAAAAGCTCCTTCGTTATTTCATCCGATTTGCAATAGACCATCAACGAGTCCTCTTTCGCTTTCTTGATGATCCAGTCCATCCTAGAGCTTGGTCGAACAGCTGCTGAGAGGAGCTCCTTGATTGCGTCCATGGAGGGATGACCCATGTGGATCTTCAGCATTACGGATTGGCTCAATCGTCCTTCGAACTCTGCCATAATGGGTGTCGGGGTGATAATTGCCCTTGCGATCATCCTTCGACAGTCATTACTTTCCTCCGATATGATTTGCTCTGTTTTAACCCCCTCTCCTCTGCTTTGGTTCAAGGAACCTGAATTAGCGTTGCCAGAACCCTTGGTCGATCTGTCGACGAGCTTGAACTTAGCGCAGTTCTTAAAAATGTGTCCGTACTTCTTGCAGGCGTAGCAAAACCAGTCATTGGTACATTCGTGGATCGTGTGACCCTTCCCCGCACACTTGTGGCATAGTGGTTGCTTCGGCGATCGCGCTATAGCGGAGGACGACGAGGAACTCAGCGCTTCCGCCTTTCTTTCCGCCTTCTTTACTCGTTTGGATTTATACAAAATCTATTCCCCTTCCTCGTCCTCTTTCTTCTTCACTATCTCTGTCTCCGTCGAACCCCCCACTCTGCGAGCCTCTTCGCCGCCGTACTCGCCCATAGACTTCTTCGCGGCTTGAAGGTACGTTCCTCTATGGGTGTGCGTCGCTCCTAGAGTAGCTCTCTCCCCTATCGGTGACACTCTGATTGGGTTCCCCTTTGAAGGGACACTATGTCCCTCTTCTTCATAGCCCTTGATCACCGGACCTCTATGGTCACGACGACCCTCTCTCGATCGTTGACGAGAAGATCCTCTATTCTCCTCCCTCTAACAGAACCCCTTCCCCTCACTTGAACCCATCGCTCAGCCTCCTCGTCTCTGTCCCTCTTCATCATAGGGCGTTGAGAATGGACGTCTTCTTGGTGGACTTTGGATGCTGTCGACCTGCGGTATTGATCAGTAGCTTGGTTTCTCCTCTCTTCTCCTTTCACCTTCAAAGCAAAACTGTTTTTTTCAAGATCTCCGATTTCGGAGCTGTTGTTGAGCTTAGAAGCTGGTTGCGCGTGATAGTGTTGAAGTATCTGTCCTTCCTCATTCATATTAGTTATGTACGTGCATTACACACGTTGATAGATTCACAATCTCCCATTATAATATTAGAGATTATAATATTAGAGATCAGAGATAATCAATTGTCTTTATTTTGTGGGTTAAAGTTGGAATGATTTTATACGATAAGACGAAACAAGGAAAGATTATAACAAATACCCTTATTTTGTGGGTTGATATTTGGCTTATATGCCTTGATTACATTTGTTTGAAGTGATTAGGGCACCTGAACGAAATAACTATATGAAATGCACAAAGATATATCCAATAAACAGGTGAAGCTACTTTCGTTGTAAATGATAATTTTTTTTTGTTTTTTATGACTTTCAAGACAATAAGAAAATTTGTCATACTTCAAACCTTTTTTTCAATCATGCATATGTATATAAATTAATAAGGTCAAGGCTTAAGCCTGTAAGTATATGATTCGGTTGCTATCTTGATCAAGGCAAGGCATTTGCCAGTACAAAAATTGTAAAAGAGAAGAAAAATACAAGAAGATATTACATAAATTGTTGCTGGATATCAACCAAACTTGTCAGAGCTAGCCGGGGGGAATTGCTTAAATTTGGATAGATATTAAGTCAAATATGCTCATTATTAGGAGATTCGAAGCTTGGCCAACTCCAGGAAGGGATCATACTGCAGGTAGACATATATATACTACGTACTGAGATAAAGCTAGCTAGGATTCCTAGCTAGTAAGTATATTATATGTGCGCTTGCTAGCTAGCCAGCTACAGTGGAATACTGGAATATCTATACTATTATTAAGCAAAGCTCTATTTTGGTGGCTTTTTACTATTATGCCCCCATATAGATAAAAAGTTAAAAAAATATGTAAGGTTAATTCTGTAATTTTCACTTCACATTTAAAGTCTCCATAAAATTTTGTTCCCTCAAAAATCGAAACCGTCTCTTCCTCTCCCTCCAATCGAATCCGTGCATTGCACGTGCATATCCCCAGTACAAATTACACGTGCTAACCCATAAAACGTGCATTGCACGTGCTGATGACTAGTATATAATATGCGAGCAACAAAGATCGTGGTAGTGGAGCAAAAGTAACCGATTAGTTAGTAACTTGCAGAGATAAAAGAAAACTAGCTAGCTAGGAGAAATCTGCAAGCGCATGCATTGAGGATGAAGACAACATGAGTTTTTCGATAGATACAGACATATATACATTAATTACTATATTTTTTTTGATGAATCGGATAGAGCCAAAAGGCTCCAGCCATCAAAAAATATATTAATCAATAAAGCAGTAATAATACAAAACAAGCGTCACTGGTTTTACAAGGGGATATACATTACTATATTAATCAAATCAAGAAAACAGCCGCACGATCGAACAGTAATGAAAGAGTACATAGTACTAGCTAATTATATATTATCAGAGCTCAGTTCAACAATTACCATTCATGCCAAATTAAGCACTTGGTACATATAATACTAAGAAGGCTTCGTTCTCTAGAACGCATGCGAGTATACGCACATTGCAAGCTGGTACCTCTAGCTACCGGAAATTAGTTTCATGTGAACTTTTTACATCCCCGTCACATAGATGATCCGAACTATTTCTACATGCATTTCTCAGTAACTCCTTCATCTAGCTAATGCATTTCGGAAATTCAAGGATCTTAATTTATACTTATTCTGCAGGATATGATGTCTTCAGGTTAATAGCTGTATATCTGAAATTAAAAGAAAACTATGCACATAATTTTATGACCTCGCTCCTAAATGAGAATGACTCGCAGTAATATCAGATTTCAAAATTTTTAATTTTTTTTTTCAATTACTATCCATATACAGTCAATTATATATTTTATTCATATATTATTCTTCAAATACATAACCATGAGCATATCACGTGCATACCTAAACTAGTAGTACTTGTCAACAAAATACAGCAAGTACATATTACATACATATAATCAAGCCAATTAATTAGCTAATATACTAATACTATGACCCCTTCGTAGGTTTTTACAAAAAAAAAAAAAAACCAAAACAAACAAAGGGATCATATCATATCATATCACATAGTATATAAGTAACATGCAATGAACACATATATATTGCCTATACCTATAAAATTGAACCAGCATTAATAGCAGATCATAGTGGGCCCCACAAAGATCCTTGCTCTAAAGAATCCTCCTGCAGCACCTGATCAGTAATACCAGTCGGCCAGTATAGTTGTGCAGGGGGAGCCACCAGCATGGCTTCTGCAAGCTCTCTCCACATTTTAGGTGAGTTGTCCTCGTCTTCTAGTCCCCCCCAGTAGCACTGATCATCCCCAGTTCCTCCAAAACAGGCCATACCCGACCCTACCCATGCCCCGGAACCGATCCGGTCTAACGTAGCCAATGCAGGGGGAAGTACTGGAACTGATGCTGATGAAACTGAAGGCGAAATTGGACTTGCCTCCTCCTGCAGCTGCTGATGATGGTGATGCTGTAGTGACGAATTCTGCTGATGGAACTTAACTTGCAAAGCGGCCTCGAGTGCAGCAGACCGTATATGCCTGGGGTCTGAGCTTGCAGGCCTCGGCAGCTGAGACGCTGAGTCAGGGAAGTTGAGACGTGCATCTTGTCCCTTGAGCCAGAATTCAGCTACGTCATGAGCGACTGCTGCCATCTCAGGTGACTCAAAGCTCCCCAGCCAAATTCTGGTCTTCTTACCAGGTTCACGAATCTCGGACACCCACTTACCCCACTTCCTTTTACGAACTCCAATGTAGTCCGTGGAAGTAGCTAGCTCCATATATATATATATATATATGCACAAGTACCCTATGTATGAATGTCTGTAGCTCCAATGGAACGAGCTAACTAGCTAGCTGGGTGGTTACTTTGGAATTTCAGTACTCGAAAATGCGCACAAGTTGATGTAACATGAAAGTAGGAGCTGTCATATAAATACATAATATGATCGCATGAAGAGGAGAGAGGGCGGTGGTGAGAGAATCAGAGAAAAGAGAATAGAGGAGGTTTCGAAGTAGCTGCATTGAAAAGGGACAGGTGATTATTTTATGAAACAATGTCCAGCCTTTTGGGGCTAGCTTTATGCAATGGATACAGTGGAGTGGATAACAAATATTCATAGGGACCCTTAATAGGATATATGTTATTATTATTATTATTATAATAATTATTATTATTATTGGTATAGCGTTACTCGAAAAGTAATTGTGAGATCCCATTATTTGCTAGGGAGGATATATATGTTAAAACTGCTTTAGATAATGAATTACTCCAAACAAGTGCATAATGTGGAGGAGACAGCTGGTGGTGAGAGGGAGGGAGAGGATGAGGTCATGCATGGGTCACGAGCGGAGCGTGTCACACACAGGAAGGGGGCAAGCAGAGAATATACTACCCCCTCAAATTTAAAATATAATAAGTTTTTCTAGATTTTTTTTTTGTTGTTTTTTTTTTTTTTGTTTTTTCAAAATATACTAAAGACACTATAATTTTTTTTAATGTAAATATTTTGTCATTCTCAAATATCCATCAATTAATTTTCTATAAATTTTTTAATTTTATCCTTATCTTTTTTGTTTACTCATACTCTCTATTTTTACATAGAAGGGTAAATAGAACATTTTATAATTGATAACTCATTTATGAGTTTCAAAAATGTTCAATCCTAACTTTTTTTTCTTCTACTTAATAGTCGTATAGAAATTTAAAATTTAAAATCACTTATATATTTTGAAACGAAGGGAGCACTATAGATCATGCTCTACCTCTGTTTGGTTTGTAACCTGTAATTAAGCTAGCCAGCTGGCTCCCATATATTTATTTTATTTTAAATTTAAATTCAAAGAGCTAGGAAGGTGCTATACCTGTAAATAATGTTATGTTTGAATGAGGAAAATTGAAGTGGAAGAGGGAGTTGAAAAAGGGTTGAATGAACGAATAAAGAATGTGGAGTGTCCATGTGTGTGTCCCTCTCCCTGTCCCACCAAAAACCATTACCATTTTTGTCAAAGATATCGTGTACCGACATAAGCAGAGCAGATGGCAGTCAAATGAAATGAGCCGTAGCACGGAAACAATTAAGAGATCCTGAATCTGTAAAGGAAAGGAATGATCAAAGAAAGATTCAAGGAGGAGGCGAGGCATGCAGGGAAAGTTGTACTATAGCTAGTACTATCACTTCACATGGGCAGGTAGGCCAGAGATGCACTCCTTTTATGGATGGATCGACAGACAGATACTATGCTGCTGCTGCTGCTGCAGCTGCAGCTAGACTATACGTACTCTTTTTTTATTTATCTATTCGGTGTTCTCAAGAGATTTGGTTTCTCTGGATCTTCTTCGGCCTTCAAATCAGATGTAATAATTAGTTATGGGAGTACGGCCATTAGTCGTCGGCCCCAATTTTGGGTATTTGGCAAATAGAAATAGGAAAAATGACAGCGTTCTGTAGTCGTTGTTAGCCAAAATTTGGCTTTTACGAAAACCGAATAGGACGGACAGATGATTAGAGCATCTGTAGTCGTTGGCCAAATACCCAAAAATTAGATTTCGTTGTTACAGGAGCGAGCTATATTTGGCAGACGAAATGACAATTGCCAAAATATAGCTCACGAAAGATAATCTTTCGTCCGTTCGATCGGACGAAAGATTATTTTTCGTCTGAGAGATTTTTTTCACGCGTACTCAACGGACGAGGGATTATTCCCCACCCCTTAAATTTTTATTTATTTATTTATTTTTAAAACGGTCGGACGGAAAATCATTTCCCATCCGTTCCATTTGAAAAATAATCATTTCCCGTCCGTTTATTTTTAATTTATGGGACGGAATTTAATCTTTCGACCAACAGTTTCGTCGTATGCGATTGTGCAGGACGATGTATCGTTTCTCGTCCGACGTTTCAGACGAAAGATAATCTTTCGTCCAAATAAACGGACGAAAGATAATCCCTCGTAAGCTATATTTTGGCAAAAGCCATTTCGTCTCCTATATTTGGCCAATCACTGTTCATGTTAGAGTCACTTTTTGGGTAAATGGCCAATGACTACAACGTTTCTTTTTTCATTTTTTCCAAAATTTGGGTAATTGGCAACCGACTACAGATGCTCTTAGAGCATCCCTAGTGGTTTGCCATATTAGTGTTTTTTTTTTTGGCCAACTTTTGTCAATTTGTCATTTTTCCGCTATAGTAGAATGCTATATTTGAAAAACAATTTTGGCAAAATACATATTATAGGCAGGGATGAAGCCATAAACTTTTCACAGAGGGGACGTGGCTGACAACAAATTCATAAATTGTTCTACTGGCCAAAATAAAAAAAACAAATAATAGATATCATTTTGTATTGATCATTTATAAATTAAACGTGAGAGTGAAACCAAATAATAAATTGTAGATTTTGAGGGAGGTGATGCTATTTTGAATATAATTGGGGATTTTTTAGAAATATTGAGGGGATAAAAGAGTAAAATTTTAAAAATGTAGGGAGTTTTCTGCATAAATTAAATGTGGGAGTGAGACCAAATAATAAATTGTAGAATTGGAGGGAGGTAGATACTATTTTAGACATAATATGACGTTTTGTAAAAATATTGAGGGGGGCTAAAAGGGTAGAAATTTAAAAATCTAGGGGGGATTCTGCAAAGGTTGGGGTGCATTTGCCCCCCGCCCCTACATGGCTCCGTCCATGATTATAGGAAACAAAGCAACATGTTGTATCTCTAATATTTTATTATATTTTTAATCAATCGGATGAAACAAGATGTTTTGTCCGAGAAATTTTTTATTTATTTATTTTAAAAGTTGATATAATTAGTTAGTTAATCAGTTTAGTTAGATAATTAATTAGTTAATTAATTAAATAATTAGTTATATAATTAAGCTTGGTTACCTAATTAACATATTAATTAACCTAATCTTTAATCTACTATTTTAATGGGAGAGTTGGAGTGTGTAACTAAACAAATCCTAACTTTGTAACTAAACAAACACGTGTAATACACGTCCAAATTAAATTCAATTAATACAAACATTTGTAGACAAACAAATCCGTGTATTGCCCGTGCATATCTAATCTAATATAAAGAAAGTATTAGATTTAAGGCTAGACTACAT
The DNA here is from genome assembly GCA_017893485.1 of Hemerocallis citrina. Taxonomy (NCBI): domain Eukaryota; kingdom Viridiplantae; phylum Streptophyta; class Magnoliopsida; order Asparagales; family Asphodelaceae; genus Hemerocallis; species Hemerocallis citrina. The sequence goes on from CM030368.1 coordinate 216,564,560, forward strand.
TAAAGTTTTTACTATTAATAAAAATATATTTATTAAGACATGCATCGCACGTGGAAATTACTGGTAATAATATAATATTTTAACAAGAGAGTTGGGGTTGTCTTTTGTATACAACATGTAATTTGTAGACAGACATTTAACCATCTAATCTCAACCATTTATTTTTAAGTGAGAGTTATATTAACCATTCATTTACTCAACTGTTGTCAGTTACCATAATATCCTCAAAGTTCAAATTGATTTACGACATAATTATTTACAAAAGTGTCACTCATATAAAATAAAATTTTGTGCCACTAGGGGTAATTTGTAATGAGTGTATGAGTAAAGGAAGGTCTCAGGTTCGAAGCCAACTTACGTCTTATTATTCGCTCTATATTTTTTTTTGGGATTAAAACGTGCATCACACGTGCAAATTACTAAAAACCTATTAATTAGTCCTAAAACTTGGGACCTAATACATCTCTTTACTCATCACATACTCTTTACAGATTATCCATAGTGGCATCAATTTTTAGTTTATATAAGTGAGACTTTGTAAATAATTATGTTGTAAATAAATTTGAACTTTGAGGCTATTATGGTAACCAACAACAGTAAAGTAAAAGAATGGTTAATATAACTCCCACTTAAAAATAAATAATTGAGATTAGATAGTTGGTTGTTTATAAATTACCGGTTGTCTACAAACAACAACCCCAACTATTCCGTTATAATACTAGAGATTAGAGATAAACAAGTTGCTCATACCCATTTTTCCATATATATATATATATATATATATATATATATATATATATATATATATATATAAAATAAAACACAAAGAAAGCTATCAAGTGGCTCTCATTCAATAGAGTTGAAATCAATGGTCCAAATCTAACATCACAAAACATATTTTCCCGTCCAAAAGTTTTTCCGCAAAACTCAAATTCAAATTCTCTCAAAACAACTCCTTTATTTATTTATTTATTTATTTATTTTCTCTCTCTCTCGCACTTTCATTTTCTCTCTATTTACTCAGAAATTTATATTTTCATATTTTAGATTTGTAAATTTTCAAATTTTTTATGCATTTTTTTATTGCTCATGTTACATTGAAAATAGCAAATATCTCATCAACAATTAAATTTCATCATTTTCCACACTCAAAGATTTAAGAAGTTGGATTTTACAACCTCATTTATAATTATTTTTCAACATATACTAATGGAAACATGGACTTTTATTTACAACTAATTATTGTTTTAATATTCAAACTTGAGCTATATAATTGTTGTTTTACTGTTTACAAGAGTTTCATATGCTGTATCGTTTCGAAGACGTGCCGTAGGCACGAGCCCACGGGCAAATCTAGTATATATATATTTCTGCACCAAGGTATATCAGAATTGTCAATATCGCCGTCTATGACTTTGATAATAAATTCATTAAAGATGTTTTCCCTAATTCATATGATAGATGCTTTCAACCTCCAGAGCAAGGAGACACTGTAAGATGTTTTCCCCAATTCATATGATAAATAGAGAAGGCCTATAGATTTCAAAAACAAGATAGTCATATGTACATACATACATATACACTTGCTCAATCCTTTTTGATATATCGGATAGAGCCAATAGGCTCCAACCATCAAAAAATATTAATCAATAAAAACAGTAACGATACAAATTAAATTACAAAAGTTTTACAAGCTGTAAAACGCAAAGAAGAAAACAACAAATGAAATCAATAAACGACAGACTAGCATGCAAATAGAGAATTGCGATTCAAAAGAAGAAACAACACCGCAAAAGGGGACTGAGCTTGAAGCCAGGATAACTGAGCATGAAAAGGAACGCTCTGCCACACCCAAGGGAGTGCAAACTCACACTACGGCTCCTGCCGCAAAGCACAGGGAACTGTCAGGAGCAAGAAAAGAAGATTCGGAACACCGACAACTCGACAACATGAGCGAATAAGGTGGTCTCAGAACCGAATGATAGATCCATGAAATAGGAGGCTAAACATCCCCACGCGGAACCACCAATCTCCACCTGGCACTCCACAAAAAGGGGAAAGCTGGACAAACAGAGCAGAAAACGAGACTGTAGCTCAAGGAAACTCTAGCAGCACACAAAGGAAAAGCCTGACTGCCAAACTCAACTATGCACAAGCTGGAGAGCCGACACATAAGCTGCTTTCCTAGCCAGAATACGCGCGCTCACCTGAATCTGTACATTATTAAAAACTGTCTTATTGTATTTCCGCTTAACGGTGGGAGGGATGACCTTTGCCAAAGGGAGCAAATCTGCAGCATGGTCAGACATGCTAGCTACGTCTTTGATGAAACTATCGGCGGTAAGGAGCAGACCGGAATCAACTGAAGCGGATATTGGGATGGAGTTAGTAAGATAGGAAAAACGGGAATAAGAAGAGTTAACATGAGTCGGAGAAAACTTGAGGAGATAAGAGTGCAGGTTGTGCGAGACCTCCATTAGGAGGTGCTTGATCCATGATTGAACCCCTAAATCTTGATACAAAGAGAAGATGCATCCCGGAAAATGAAGAGAGAATGTAGAAAGTTTGGCGGACGAAATCATCATAGAACAAGGAAAATTATAAGATAAAGAAGTTGCCTTAGAATAAATATTCGCCTTGACAGAGTGCATCTGAGGGTCTGAAAAGCGGCGAAGCAGAGCATGCCCAATCGCACTTCGTGACCAAGAACTACAAGAAACTAAGGATTTAAACAAAACTTCGGTATTAACCAGACTCAAACTCAATGAAGGCGCCACCGAACAAAAGTGGGGACGAGCCTTGAAACAGCCCAACCGAGGGAAGGATACCAGTTTCGAATACACCTTACGATCCTTAAAAAGGTTAGCAATATTAGGAGGCTGAAGATTAGCAGTAGAAACACAATGGGCAGAGGAGGAAGTAGAGGAGTTCATAGCTGGTAAAGGCACAACTACCAAGGAGTCGAGATCCTTTCCAGATTCAAGACTAAACTTCCTTGCCAATCTAGCATTGAGCTTGCACTTTAAAAGGGGGTAGTTAAGAAAGGAGAGAAGTTTGGCCGGTAAGAGATGTCCTCTGGGGAAACCAAGGAGTGTTTGAAGGGAAAAGCATCGACTGCACGAGTGACCAAACTTATCACAGAAAAGACACTTCATTTTATTCACGCACTCACGTTTAAAATGCCCAGGAATGAGGCACCTGAAACAAAACAGAAGAGGGTCGGACCCACAAGAAGAAGGGAAAATATTGAAGATTGGAGAGCACTGAGAAAGATAGGAGTAATCAAAAAGAGGAGCAGACAAGTCACTCTTCCATTCCTTAACTGTTACAAAACAGTTAGACCTAGCGAAATGCTTGGAGCGATTCATGGCTGAAACCCAGCCAAGAATGCCTAAAACATTCACCAACAAAGAAAAGGCACTGTACAACAAATTAGAAACAGTACTGTTTCATTTTATTCACGCACTCACGTTTAAAATACCCAGGAAGGAGGCACCTGAAACAAAACAGAAGAGGGTCGAACCTACAAGAAGAAGGGAAAATATTGAAGACTGGAGAGCACTGAGAAAGATAGGAGTAATCAAAAAGAGGAGCAGACAAGTCACTCTTCCATTCCTTAACAGTTACAAAACAGTTAGACCTAGCGAAATGCTTGGAGCGATTCATGGCTGAAACCCAGCCAAGAATGCCTAAAAAATTCACCAACAAAGAAAAGGCACTGTACAACAAATTAAAGACAGTACTGTTCCAATATCACCAAAGCACCACCACCAATAGGGAAACCAGTGCCGTACGAGGGGGGCAAAAAACTCCCTCAAAATAGAGGGAAAAGGAATGAGCTAAAATTCAATAAGAAAAGAATAACCGTGCTAACAGCAATTGAGCTCGCTGTTGCTCAGGGCACAGCGAAGAGCAGAAGACCACCACTGACGGAACGGAGCCGCAGGGGGAAGAGAAGAGCAGTTACAAGAGATTACAATAGATCCACAATGAGTGCCACGGCACAGGAAATCCGAAACCGCCCACACTAGAAACAGTTATGCACTAGCAAAGACCCAAACAACACACCCAACACCCAATAAACACAGAAATACTCACAGTGGTTGGCTGAATAGAAGATCCGAGCTAGCGGTTACCACCTGGAAAAAACTCACAGATCAAGGATGAATAGGAGAGCGGCTGGATTTTGGGTTCCACTGGAGGGAGGGGCCAAGCAAAGGAGGACTACGAGATGTAGCGCTCGAACGTGAACGGCAGGAAACATGCGAGAAGAGCGCAGTCTCCTCCGGGGAAGGGGGGACCACACCGAGGTAGCCGAAAACTGGGAGACGGCGGCGAGGGAAACGGAGCGGGGACGTGGGTGGAGAGGTTCGACAAATGGCGGAGAGGGTCGACAACCGATGCTAAGGAGAGAGGAGAAAACAAGGAGATGGGTCGCGAGAGGAGAGAGAACTGACCAAGTATAATGAAGGGGAGGAGGGGCGAGAATGAGAGGAGACGCCGGATATGGAAGATGAAGGACGGAGAGGAAGCTGTTGAAAAATTGCTTTTTGAATCGTCCCTTTTGTGGTATTGTCTCTATTCCCATTTGCTCAATCCTTAAACAAACCATATACTCCCAACACACTTTCAGAACCACTCAGAGAGGACTGCAAAATGCTAGACCTATATGGATTTTTACCTCAAACATACATTATAAATGCATTGGGGCCCACTTTTCACTAAAAGACAATATTAAAACTTTGTCTTTTACTAAAAAGTGGACTCCAATATATTTATAATTTATGTTTGGGGGGTAAAAACCCATACATGTGCTGTCATTCCCGAGAGGACTAAATATAAGGGAGAATCCTCAACCTAAGAGCATATGTAGTAGTCGATTGCTATTTTTTGGGTATTTGGCAAATGGAAACCATTAAAATGGTTTTGTGCTGCAATCGTCGATTGCCAAAAATTAGGTATTCGTAAATTTTCAAATCTCAGACGAAATACGAATTATCGTCTGAAGAAAAAAAATCAAAAATTTTAATTTTTTTTTGGAATGGACGGGAAATCTTTTCCCGTCCATCCAATATTTTAAAAATTAAAAAAACCCAAAATGCCATGGACGGAAATCCTTCCCTCGTCCAGCAACACAAGTGGTTTTAAAAATTAAAAAAAATGGACGAAAATCGATTTCTCGTCCCTACCATTTAATTTATTTTTTTTCGATCAGACGAAAAATTAAATTTCGTCCAATACTTCACTGTTTTGCCAAATTCTCTCCGACGAATTTTTTTTTCTCCGTCCGATGTGACAGACGATAAACCTTTTTTCGTTTGCTACATTTTTCAAAATCTCAAATCATCTGCCAAATTTTAGATTTTTGGCCAACAACTACATCAGTCTTCATTCTCATTTTTTTGAAAAATTTGGATAATTGGAAGACTACGACAGATGCTCTAAGAAAATCGGACATGTATGACATCAGTCATGGTGCCACACAATGGAAGGGAAGAGATGCCACACAATGGAAGGGAAGAGAAGGGAAGAGAAGGGAAGCAAGGAGTTTCCTCTTTCAAGCATTGATCAGAGAAAAAAGAAAATAAATTTGCCGTCACTCTCAGTCTGTCTCTCTCATCTAATCATGCTTCCAGTGGTAAAACAGCTGCATGGATGACCAGACTAGACTTCTCCTTCCCTTCATAAAATAATCAAAATAATAATATTCCCAGATAAATCATCTTCCTGGCTAATAATTTGAAAATATTACTGTTTTATTACTGTTGTATTCAGGACCGATCCTGAAGTCCCGAAATAGAGATAGGAGAAATAGGAGAGGCAGCTGTCTCGGACACTCAATTTTTACACATTTTTAGAGACCCCTAATTTTTTACACATTTTTAGAGACCCCTAATTTTTATTTTCTTATACCATATATATATATATATATATATATATATATATAGGGAAAGGATCGGTTGAGCACTGCTCACCACGTGAACACTAGGCCTTCGGGCGTTCATATCGAAAATCCGAACCGTTCACATTGATCTACACATCTAAATTAGTCTAAATATGTAAAATCAAATCATTTGAAATTCATTTGTCCATTCATCATGTGACTATAAAAACAATGATTTTCAGTCATACAATTTTGTAACACATCAATGAATGGGCAAATGAATTTCAAATAATTTGATTTTACATATTTAGACTAATTTAGATGTGTAGATCAATGTGAACGGTTCGAATTTTCGATATGAACGCCCGAAGGCCTAGTGTTCACGTGGTGAGCACTAGAGGAGTGCTCAACCGATCCTTTCCCTATATATATATATATATATATATATATATATATATATATATATATATATGTGTTAATATGAGATGGTGAGATGGGTGAGATGAAAATATTTTTTTGAGAGAGGAGTGATTTGATTCATCTGAATCTCGATCACACCGCTCACATCAATCTACATGTCATCTAGATGGTGTGTATAAAATTTTAAGCGATTTGGAGAGCTGTAGCCTATGCATCAAAACGTTCAGCACCTCATGAAGATGGTACAAAATACATATATATGCATTTATTTGAACATCTTGATACATAGGCTACATGTCTCTGAATTGCTTGAAATTTGGCTCACATCATCTTGATGACATGTAGAGTGATGTGAACGATGTGATCAAGATTCAGATGACTCAAATCGCTTATCTCTATAAAAACATTTTCATCTCCCATCTCACCATCTCATAATAGCACGACTCTCTCTCTCTCTCTCTCTCTCTCTCTCTCTCTCTCTCTCTCTCTATATATATATATATATATATATATACATATATATATCTCTATAACTATTATAATGGGAGAGATGGGGTTGGTAATTAATTAACAATTTTTTGTATGTGTGCAAACACGTGCAGCGCACGTGTTTGTGGTTTTTTTTGTCTTTTTCCTTCTTCCTCCACCTGCATCGCACGTGCACGTGTTGGTAGGTTTTTTTTTGTCTTTTTCCTTCTTCCTCCACGTGCATCGCACATGCATGATACTAGTATATATAATGGGAGAAGGCCTTAGTGTCATTTATATATCTACCAACATTTGCAAATCTACCAACATGTGCAACGCACGTACATAATTAATATAAAGAATGTTTCAAGTTCGAGTCCTCCCTACATCATTTTTTTATATAAAAATTATTAAAACGTGCATCACACGTGTAAATTACTAGTATATGTCTAATCCAAGATAAGTTTAAAAGAAAATCAGGGCTGGCCCGGGGGACCGAGGCAAAAAACCCAAATAATTATTTTTGGGGACCCCTAATAACAATATTATTTTTTTATGCACAAAATACATGTCTATATTTATAAGAGGAATACAAATTTGGAGGCCCCTAAAATTGCAAAAAATCGGGGGGCCTGAGGCGGCCGCCTCACCTGCCTCAAGGTGGGGGCCGGCCTTGGAGAGAATCACCTCAGGATGTTTAGACATGTTACATGTAGATCTAGTGATGCTCCCGTTAAAATGAGTAATTTCATAAGTATTGAGGATAGAGTTAGGGATAGAGAAAGATATAAACTAACTTGGATAGAAATGATGAGAAAAGATATGATAGCTTGTGACCTTACAAAAAATATTGCGCTAAACCGAGCAGAATGGAAAACCAGGATTTATGTAGCCGACCCCAACTAGTTGGATTGGAAATAGCTTGTGACTTTACAGAAAATATTGCGCTAAACCGAGCACAAAACCAGGATTCATGTAGCCGACCGGGCCCCTGGTTGTATTCTGTGAATTTTGCGTAATTTGTTACACCGTGTTGTTGGCGGGGCATCTAGCCAAAAATTCTCATAAGCAGAATGGGTTAGAGATCCTGGACTTGGAGGCACCGCCCAAATATGTAACATCACCCAGATATACTAGTATCTTTGAAACTACTTTTAGCTCCTAATTAAGCCGTGACTTTCAACTTTATTTTTTCAAAAGCTAAACTTCACTGTTGCCTAATTATATATCTGAGGTTCAGGGTTGGGGTGTTGACTTTAGGTGTTAGTATTGGATGGGTTTTACCTGAAAGCTTGATGCAAAATAATTAGGCAATATCCATAACTCACAAAGCACATACAATCTCTCAGCTATTATGATGGATGCGTGAAGGATGGTAACCCTGTGAATGTCATTGGTGACTGAGTATGTAACTCCATGGATAGTGTATGTGCCAAATATCAAAGTATAACAAGGGATGTGTTTGGATCCACATAACTTCCTACGATTTAAACTTCAAGCAGAGGGTTTTAGATAATTGTCGCAGAATTTCGGGTTCCACAAACTCTCAAAACGGGTGGGTCTCATATGTATGATTTAATGAGATGGGTTTCAATTGTTTTCTCATAGGAACTAATGATACCTTATTTTGTTGCAAGTCCCAAACCCCCTATATGAAATTTCAACTGATTTCACCTATAATTGTTACAGAAATCCAACAAAATTTACAGCCCAAAGAAGGATCGCAAGAGGTTTTGTAAAACCTTTGTAAACCTAATTTCACGGATGCAAAAGGTTTCAGTCAGTTTTATGAGGCCAAATAACCCTATAATGGAGAAATGTAACTCCATACAGTAAATAACTACACTATTTTTAAATAAAAAAAATCAATAAGTATATCGAAAATGTATGTATATGATTATACAAAAATATATGTATATGCAAATAAATCGGGAGACTCTGAGTATGAGTAAGGGTTTAGGTGGGTTTCAAGTGTAAAACCTACAAAATTGGGGCAGAATTCAGGTATAGATACCAGCCCGAAGAAACAACCCTTCTATCGCAAAAATCATCTGCAATCAATTTAAGAAATAATTTTTGATTCCCTATGGGCCTTTCCCCTATATAATTTGTTTTTAACAAAAATCACAACCTTAAATGGGTGAATGACTTGCAGCAGCTCTCTTTTTTGGTGAGCTTACTTGAGGCAAGGTTAACAGAAGTACAATGGCTTCAAAACTCTACACAGGTTTAGATGGAAACAGAAACAGTTTCAAAAACAAATGTGTGCTTTATTCTTATCTAAGAAGCAGGGATACAGACTCAGACTCACAGGGATGTAGACTCACTGCCACAGACATGGTTTGATACGACACACCAACACGAGGAGTAATAAAAACTACACTGAACTAAAGAGCTTCATGTCAGGTTTGTGTGTTCGAGACTACAAACAACAACAACAACAGCAACGCCTTTTTCCCAACTAGTTGGGGTCGGCTACATGAATCCTGGTTTTTCATTCTGCTCGGTTTAGCGCAATAAGTCACAAGTTATTATATATGTTACCACTATTTCCACCCAAGTTAGTTTAGGTCTTCCTCTACCCTTAACTTTACCCTCAATACTTATCAAATCACTCTTTCTAACAGGGGCACTACTAGGTTTACGTGTGTTTGAGACTCATGTGAGATATGTGCGCGACACAACAAGATTCGATGTGGATATGAAATAGAAATTTCCTTGCTTCATAGATTCGTCTGTGCATAATTTAGACGAAATAAAAAACAAAATTTAACAGTGACTTTGACCCCTTCAATCCTCACCCTAACCCCTAACAAAATATCTAACCCTAACCTAATGGTATCTATAATCTTAATCTAGCACCTCCGCTGTCATGACTTCTGCCCTAATACCTGTAGTATCCTTATCTCTGAGACAAACTCAAACAGTACCTAGAACGATATCCCCACCAAACCCAGCTTAATTGGTTCGGGATTGTTAGCTGGTTAAGACATGTAATAGAATTTGGGCTAGGTTTTACTGTGGTTTATTACGTATTAGGTTAGTGATAGGATACAGTCCGAGTTTATGAAGGTTACAGTTAAGCTTTGGGATAGAATATAAGTAGGGTTTAGATTACGCATTTGGAGTACGAATGTTGACAAGACTAAAAGTTGCAGATAAACAACCAAAACCTCTTAAACATGACACTATATACACAATTATCACAATAGAAAAACACACACACATATCTCTAATCTCTAATCTCTAATCTCTAATCTCTAATATTATAATGGGAGAAGGCCTTAGTGTCATTTGTCATTTTGTCATTCTACCAACATGTGCAACGCACGTACATAACTAATATAAAGGAGGTTTCCAGTTCAAATCCTCCATACGTCAGAGTTATTATATTTATTTTTTGAAATTATTAAAACGTGCATCGCACGTGTAAATTACTAGTAAGAAATAAAGGGTGAAGAAATATTTAATTCAAGAATTGATCACATTTGAGCTAAAGAAGATTTGAGACAGTTAAAGCTCTGTACCTCTGAGAGTCGACCAGCTCGAGTAAGAAGGCCAATGATGCAGTCGCAGTGCTCTTCAGTAACCTTCAACTTGTACTTTCGGACCATATAATCAAACACATCAAGAGCCTCATCAACAAACTCTGCCTTCTCACAAATGTCTAAGATGGCATCGAAAGTGAAATGATTCGGAACAAAGCCTTTTGATTTCATCCAACCAAACAGCTTGATAGCTTCTTTATACCTCCCATTCAAGCCGCAAGCTTCTATTATTGAAGTGCAAGTTAATGAACCCTTGGAATGAACCCCATCAAAGACTTTTTTTGCGCTCTCAATGTCACCATTCTTCCCGTACATTCTCACAATCTCAGCTATGAGAAACGGGGTTGACTCCATGTTCATCTTATAAACCTGCCCATGTACCTCCTTCCCAATCTTCAGTGCCCCTAAATCACCACTAATGCTCAGAACCCTGCTTAATGCAACAGCATCCGGCCTGTGATACAATAATCGCATGTATCTGAAGATTTTCAGAGCATCGATTAGACGTTCATTCTTAATGTAGGAATCAATCAAAGCTGTCCAAGCAATGACATTCTTCTTCTTCATATCCTCAAATACCCGACAGGACAAGTTCAACATGCCACATTCTGAGTACACGGTCATTAAGGCAGCGGAAATAAAGACATTGGGCAAAAACCAGTTCTTCAATGAGTATGCATGAATCTCCTTCCCCTGTCTCAGTGCTTTCAATTGCTTACAGACAGGTAGGATTGTGGAAATGGTGAGGGCATCTGGCTTGATCCCTTCCTTTTGCATCCACATGATTGATCTCAGAGCTTGCTCTAACCGACCATTGGAAGCATAACCGGACAATAAAGCCGTCCAGGAAACTGCATTTCGTCCAGCTGTCTCGTAGAACACATGACGACCAGAAACCATGTCTCGACTCTTGCAGTACATATCAACCAGTGACGACTGAACAAAAACCATATCTTTATAGTCCCTAAACTGTTTCATCACATAACCATGAATCTCCTGCCCTAGTTTTCTCTCCGAGAGGTCACCAATCACGGGCAGAACTGTGGTGAATATGACCGGATTAGGCTCAACCCCTTCTCTCACCATCATTCTCATGTACTCCAGCGCCTCCCTCTTAAGTTTGTTATGCGCAAAACCTGCAATGACAGTACCCCAGAGAACAGCATCTCTTCTTACCTCAGGCTCAGCAGCAGGAATAGTATCATGAAAGACCTTCAATGCCCACATAACTCTCCCACATTTAAAGTACATATCGATCAAGCCAGTTTGCAGCATTAGAAACCCATTATAAAACCCCTTCTTGATCATCAGGGCATGTACCTTGGTCCCCTGGAAGAATGCAGGTGAGCCTGCGAAGCTCTTAATCAGGGAAGAGAAGGTGTACTCGTTGAGTTGGACACCCGCTTGCCTCATTTCCTGAAAAACATCCAACGGAGTGGAACTCCATCTTCTGCCGTTAACAGCATTGCCTTTCAAGAGGGCATTCCATGTGAATACGCTCCTGGGCATTCCGTCGAACACCTTGCGTGCATCCTGGAGGGAACCGCAAGAAGCATAGGTATGGACAAGGCGTTGGAGGATGAATTCATTATGGTGCAGGGAGTTGGAGAGAATGTGGGCATGGAGAATGCGGGCAATGGAGAGGGATTTTAGGCGGGAGCAGGAAGAGAGGAGAGAGGAGAAGGTGGTGGGGTCGACAGGGATGCCTCGGGCTTGGAGGTAGTCGAGGATGGGGAGGGTGGAGGGGAGACGATCGTGGTGGGAGAGACGGCGGAGGTGGCGGTGGATGATATGGGGATTCTTAGAGCGGAGTAGGAGGTGGTGGTGGACATTCACATTTTGGAAGGAAAGAGAATCATCATCATCATCATCTACTTCATTAGTTGTCATCTTCATATTCAAGGGTTTGGTCCGCACATTCACTTTCACTTTCAGGTTGATTTTGTTGGAGTTGAGACTGAGAGCGAAGGAAGAAGATGAAGGTGGGAATGGGATGGCGTTGACTATGGGACTAGTAATAGTGGTGATGTTCGAAGTGATGTTCGAGAGGAGAGCAGCCATCGGGGCTGCGGCGGCAATGGGAAGGAAGCAAATGGGCGTGCGCGCGCGCACGCGCGCGCGATGCTTACTTTATACTGGTGATACTCCCTACAAATTACCGAAAATTTTGCCTTACTGCCCACACTCTTTAAAAATATTTGGCGCTCTATCCCACTTCAGAAAACAATTAGCGATCTGCCCATGTTTAGGACACGTCAGCATAAACCGTTATTGAAAATAACGACATAGGTTATTTACGTGCCGTTATTTTCAATAACGGCATCTATATTTTAAAAATGTGTCATGCCGTTATTTGGAGTAACGGCATAGGTTATTTTGTTTTTTGACAGCTTGTAGTCTCCATTTAGAGAAAAAATTGCAAGTGTGAAAACCTTATAACAGATGCCGTTATTTCAAATAACGGTATTCTCAATACTGATGCCGTTATTTGGAATAACGGCATCAGTTATATATATATATATATATATATATGGAGAGGTTCGGGTGAGAACCATGTCCTGGGGTGAGAACTTAAGGGCCTATCTCAGCCATTCATCTGACTAATCTTAGCGGTCTAGATTTTTTAAAATTAAACAATTAGATTAATTAATTTTTGCATTAAGATGTCAATCCTTTTAATTAAGCGTTGGAGACCGCGTAATAAAAGGAATGAAGATATTCGACTTTATTTTCAGTCAAAATATTTTGCCGTTTTTATTTTATTTGCATTCGAACCACAATCTTCATCAGGATGATGAACACTTCCGACTACGACGACGGTAACCCTACCGCCAAAACTTCCGGTGTAGACAATACGATTAATATCCAAACACCGTTCCCGTCTCCTCCAATGAGTCCGAAGAAGGTGGATACACCAGGTATTCATTCTACTATGTTTTAATGTTTTTGAATATCGAATTTCTTGTTATATAGAACGTCGATCAGGTCATTATCTACCTCCTTTTTTTTCCTGTTGTTTGCAGATTTAAATTTCATAAATAGAAACATAATCTACACTACTGTATAATAATCATCAATTATAAGATAATAAACAAAGCATTGAGTTATACTTATTTTATACAAATTTTCATGACAACGTTTATATTCGAAAGAAATAACACATCCACCTTCGAAAGAAATAACACAAAACAGCAATTACAACAAGTTAAAATATATAGATAACAAATTCTTAATTTAAAACAGCAACAACTGTACAGTTAATTAGCAACTATTTATTATATAAACAGCTACTACATATTATATAAACAACAACTACAGTATTCTACATATTGTTAGCAACAACTACAGTATAACTATAAACAGCAACTGCATATTATATAAACAACAACTACAATATACTAAATAGCAACTCTTTTATTAGCAAACAAAAAAATTACTGGAATTGAAAATATCAAATACTGAATAGCAAGATACATAGATATAAACAGCAACAATAGTACAATTAAATAGCAACTTTTTCTAGCAAACAAAAAAAGTACTGGAATGAAAATTATCAAATACTGAGTAGCAAGATTTATACTTATTTTATAAATATTATTTTATATAAATGTTCATGACAGCGTTTATATTAATTTTGTAGTTGGAAATAAAATTATTCCAGTCCACGGTTGTACCTTGTCGATATCGCCCGGATTAACTGAACGCCATATACCTCATTGCGACAGTGACTTGAAGCCTTTTGTCGGCAAGCAATTTGCTGATATAAATGACGGGATAAAGTTTTATACAGAATACGCCGCAGCTTGTGGTTTTGATGTTCGGCAGGGTGGCGACAAGACAAAACGTGGTTTAATTACACACAAGTGGCTTTACTGTAATAGGCAGGGAAATAAGAATACCGTTAAGTCTGATGTTTCAAACAACCCTCCCGATAATGATATTGTCGAGGAGAATATTGTAGAGGAGAATGATCCGATCGATAAGCCAAAAAACAAGAGGCGTCGGGTGTCGAAACGGCTATACTGCAAGGCTCTTATGCTTTTAAAACACGAAACAACTTCGAACTACATTGTCTCTAAATTCGTCGAGCATCATTCGCACCCGTTAGTTCCATTGGTTCACAGACAATTCCTCGACGCGAATAAAACATTAAACCCTGGTCATCAGAATTTCATTCTTAATTGCGCTAGAGCAAATATAGGTCCGATGAAGTCTTACAGGTTGTTCAAAGAGGTTGTTGGATCTTACTCCAATATCGGATGCACAAGTGTTGAGTTCAAAAATTTCTCGCGCGACCTCAAGGCATATGCGCTTGGTGTTGATGCTCAAATGGCTTTGGACAGGCTTTTCAAGAAAAAAGAAATAAGTCTAGCCTTTATTTTGGAGTACGATGTCAATGAGAAAGACCAGCTGACACGTGTCTTTTGGGCTGACTCAATATGCCGCAGAAATTACGCCGTTTTTGGTGATGTTCTGAGCTTTGATGCTACTTATTCAACTAATAGGTACGAGCATACTTTTGTTTTCTGATTTTAAGTAGCCACAAATATTACATATCTTAGCTGGAAACAATATTAATATTGCTTGTTTCTCATTTCCCAAATTTATGTAGTACATGATGTGAATTCACTATATAGCAACTGAATGTATTATAAGTAGATACAACTAGTGCATATTTAGCAGGAACTAACATATATATATTGTTTGTTTATCAATTTGCAAACTTATGATGTACATGCTGTCAGCTTCCATATAGCAACTGAATGTTTTTTGAATAGCAACTAACTGCATTGTACGTAACAATAAATATTTCATATTTAGCAACAATAAAAACTGACTGTCATATCAATAATATTAAATTTATTTTTCATTCTGTCAAACAAAACAGGATACTTTTAGATATTTTTTTAATAAATATGTCCACAATCAAGTTTATGCTAATTTTTATATATCCATAGGTATAACATGATCTTCACTCCGTTCACGGGAAAAGACAACCACGGCGGATGTATAACTTTTGCTGCTGCGTTGCTCACTAAGGAAGATGTCGATTCTTACACTTGGGTGCTTGAGAAATTTAAAGATTGCATGGGTCATTGCCCTTCAATGATTATTACAGACCAAGACCCTGCATTGAAGATTGCACTTGAACGCGTTTTTCCTGGTATCAGGCAACGCCTGTGCATGTGGCACATCATGCAGAAGTTGCCGTTGAGGCTACCAAATAAAGTGAAAGATGACGACATTTTCAAATCGATTTTGAGGTCGATTGTTTGGACAAGCCTCATTGAGCCACCAGAATTTGAAGATAAGTGGGTTACATTAATGACCGAGTACGGAGTTCAAGACGACAATTGGGTGAAGTCAATATTTCAGATACGTCGGTTTTGGATCCCAGCATATTTTAGGGACTACCCTATAAGCAGCTTGCTACGAACTACGTCAATGTCTAAGAGCAAAAACAACTTCTTCAAAATACACTTCAACCCTCGATCAAACTTGATTGAGTTTTTCATGTTTTTTGAAGGGGCTTTAGAGAAACAGCGAAATGAATACGACAAGTTGAACAACAAGAACATTTTATCTGTCTCCATTCCCATCACCCAGCTGTTGATCGAGAGGCATGCTAGCAAGGTATACACGTCAACAATTTTCAAAGAAATACAAAAAGAGATCGTCTCTGCATGTTATCACTGTAGCATTGTCAGTATCACAAAAGGCTCATTAAGTTCCACATATGAAATAACTAGTGGCAGTGGCGATATAGCAACCGTCACACACGACAACACTGCTGAGGATGTGACATGCACCTGCAAGAAGTTTACGATGATGGGCTTACCATGTCGGCATATTTTTTGGGTGTTCAAAGAACAAAAACTTGAAGCTATACCTGATAAGTATGTTCTCGACCGATGGACTAAAACAGCTGAATCGAAGCCAATACACCAACCTGACGACAATGTACTTAACGACTGCGCAATCATCGATGAGCGAAAGTCTATCATGAATAATTTGATTTCAGATTTTTACTCGTGTGTTGGTCTTCTTGATGGTAACATCGCGAAGATGTCTATTTTCCACCGTTGCATCAAAGAACAAATGGCCCTGCTTAATTCCACCGAAGACCCACAAGCTGGTCCGTCTACCAAGAATAGGATGTTCGAAACGCATTTCGGAGCTCCTGCTCCTGAACAAGTCTCGGTGCATCCACCCACCAAGGTCAGCACCAAAGAAAGTGGTAGTAGGCTTGTTTCTCGTCAAGAAGCTGCGATTGAGCGCAACAAGAAGCCGTTGCGTACGTGCAGCATATGCACGAAAAAGGTTAGACATGATGCTAGAAATTGTCCTGACCGAATAGTTCTCGTTGAAGAAGACATCGGAGTCGAATGATTTTATGGAATTGCTATTTTGAACTCAATTTATGTTTCTCATTTATTGTTAATTATTTGCTATTATAATAACTTACAATTGCTATTTTGTTTTTATGGATTTGCTATTTTAATATCAAATTTGTAACGTTAATTATATATTTACATTGAGTTCAAGATAAACAACATAAATTGTAAGGCCAAAATTAACACATCCACCTTCGAAAGAAATAATACAAAACAGCAATTACAACAAGTTAAAATATATAGATAACAAATTCTTAATTTAAAACAGCAACAACTGTATAGTTAATTAGCAACTATTTATTATATAAACAACAACTACATATTATATAAACAACAACTACAGTATACTACATATTGTTAGCAACAACTACAGTATAACTATAAACAGCAACTGCATATTATATAAACAACAACTACAATATACTAAATAGCAACTCTTTTATTAGCAAACAAAAAAATTACTGGAATTGAAAATATCAAATACTGAATAGCAAGATACATAGATATAAACAGCAACAATAGTACAATTAAATAGCAACTTTTTCTAGCAAACAAAAAAAGTACTGGAATGAAAATTATCAAATACTGAGTAGCAAGATTTATACTTATTTTATAAATATTATTTTATATAAATGTTCATGACAGCGTTTATATTAATTTTGTAGTTGGAAATAAAATTATTCCAGTCCACGGTTGTACCTTGTCGATATCGCCCGGATTAACTGAACGCCATATACCTCATTGCGACAGTGACTTGAAGCCTTTTGTCGGCAAGCAATTTGCTGATATAAATGACGGGATAAAGTTTTATACAGAATACGCCGCAGCTTGTGGTTTTGATGTTCGGCGGGGTGGCGACAAGAGAAAACGTGGTTTAATTACACACAAGTGGTTTTACTGTAATAGGCAGGGAAATAAGAATACCGTTAAGTCTGATGTATATGGCAAAATTGCTATTGAGAACATACAATATTGCTATCCAATACAAAATCATTTGCTATTTTCCTGGTTGAATATTCACTGTCATATCAATAAAGTAAATACAATGTTGCTAATTAGTACATAATCAATTATTTGGTAGCCTGTGCGTGATTACCTGCTACATAAAAAAATAATAATTAACCATCTTGTTAAATAAACACAAAAATTGCAGTCATAATGATCTAATGACATGAAAATAAATAAACCAATCACAAATGTGTAAAAATGAGTCTCACGGGCTAAGATTCCTTAAATATATTCAAAATGAGTCTCAATCGATCAAAAACAGCATCATTCATTAGTATACAAAAGAACCATACTGTTTTGCAATTTCAATAACTTACACACGTTCCCAACGTCTGACTACTATAACCAAACGACACTCAGACCACTTTAGTCTTTGGTCAAGTCAGTTGGCAGCCTGTAATTAAGTAGAATGGGCCCCAAATCTATTGGCCCATCCACGCATTGCTGCTGATAGTGGAGGTTCGATGCTGCATCAACTTGATCTTTTAAGGCATTAACATCAGATTTCAAGATGGCAGCACAGTACTTTACCCTCAATACATTAAGTTGTCTCTTATTGTTCTTCTTCAAGCCACTCTTCCAATTTTTTTCTCCCCCGCCATGATATGTCTCCATGTGGCGCATCAAAAACACTCCACAATCCTCCTTGTTCGTGTCGTTTCTCCAAGGCATACCCAGCCTCCGGATATTCACATTGCGCAGTTCTATGGATTCCTTCATTTTTCCTTTTGACTCCAAAAATAGATTAAACAATTGGTTCTGCAAGAATGTTTAAAACAATATTAACTAAATGTAGGCTACACTCACAACGTTATAAATTTTGGTTTGCAATTATCATAATGTTCAATTAAAATAACTTTTCGTTTAGGGAAAGTGGAAAAGGAAAAAACATATAATTCATTATTTATAAACCTGCAACAAGGGATCTTGAACCTTCTCAGCTCCCGTATCATCGTCAACTGTCGATTGTGTTAATCCAAAGCTGAAACTTGGAGCATTACATCCCAACACACTCATGTCTGGCCGTTCAGTTTTTGCGGCCACTTCTTTATTAAACGCAAAACGCTTAACAGCTGCTTCCTCAAGCACCTTTAACTGATCGAATATATCATCCTGGGCCCAGAAGGAATCGTACATTTTCTGTGTGCTACCAGTTTGCTGATCCTCCAAATTGTCACTTTCTACTGCTACATTGGCTGTACAACCCAATAGTACTTGAGCCTTATCAACCATATTCTTGACATTCGGATCAGACATGATCTCTGCCGGTGCATCGCGGACCATTGACATTAGATCAACCATCGTATCAGCCATCATCT
Source organism: Hemerocallis citrina (assembly GCA_017893485.1). NCBI lineage: Eukaryota > Viridiplantae > Streptophyta > Magnoliopsida > Asparagales > Asphodelaceae > Hemerocallis > Hemerocallis citrina. The sequence goes on from CM030368.1 coordinate 216,583,602, forward strand.
TCGCCTTTGTAAGGAATTTATCCGTAAACAAACGAACAACGCCTCCGGCTTCACTACTTTCACCATCTGTTGTCATTCCCGTACGCTTCTCAGATCCTTTTTCATTAACTTCAGCTTCCTTATCTTCTTCAAATTCCTCACCCGACCATTCGAATCGGTCGCAAAGATGTCCTGTCCCGAAACCTCCGTGTTTCTTTTCATCCCTCTCCCGCTTAAACATCTCACTAAACGTCCAGACCTTTATTAACGGAAAACATCGTGGAACGGTTCTTCTCAAGAACACGACACGATCGAGGTAAAGAGCCTACAAAAGATATGAAAAAATAATACAATTAAAAATAATATAAAAAACACGACTCAATCGAGGTAACGAGCTGAAAAAATCAATTAACCCAATATTTTATTAGTTGCAACTTATAGCTATTCATATTGCTAATTACAGTACACAAAATATATATTTATAAAGTACGAAAACTCACCACAATGAACAGTATCGGGCCTATGAAGTTTTTTGTTTTTTTCCCCTCCCACTTCAGCTTCCATTCTATGAGGCATCTCACCATGTAATCACCCCAATCGTACTCCCTTAGCGTCGACATACATTCCAAGTTGCTCAATATTTGGGAATTCACATACCCATTACCCGGATTTTCAAATAGACAAGCTCCTAATAAAACCATGAAATGACGCTTGAACCATACGCCACCATCAACTTCGCCAAGCATTTTGTCCTTCAGAGTATTGATTAATACATTCTCTTCCCCAATCTGCTGTTTCCACTCCATAACCTTCGGACATACTTCCCCTTTCCGCTTTCTATCTACCTGGCGCTTACCTCTCGGCAGTCCGAAAATTAGTGCAGCGTCATCGGATTCCACATGAATTGACCGACCATTATCCATCTTCACTTCGCAGCTCCTGGGATCAAAGTGATCAAGAACCCAATACGCCAAAGAAGCCGGCACCCTCGTCGTTTTCAAATGGAGAATGTTACCAAATCCCATCTCAATTACAGCACGTCGCTGTGCATCCTTCAAGTCTCTCATAGCATTCACCAGAATACGGGAGCATGTCCTACTAAGTACAATTGGGTCATCGGCCACGTTCTCAGCCCGCTTCCCATTACCCCCTTTATTTCTAGCGGCTACTTCGACAAAGTCCTCTTCTACATTCTTCTGACAACTTTCAACATTTGCTTTCCTCCTAACACCACGTGCGCAACTTGAACTTGTTTTCGAAACAATTTCACCTTCGAAAGAAATAACACAAATACAGCAATTACAACAAGTTATAACATATAGATAACAACTTCTTAATTTAAAACAGCAACAACAGTACCATTCATTAGCAACTATTTATTGAAACAACCATCAACACAATAAAACATAATTAGCAACTACCCATTATATATACAGCAACTACAATCTAATAAATATCAACAATTACAACATTTACATCATTATATACCATCAATAAAATTACTATTTAGCTGGTATATTATCATCAACACATAAACAACAACTAATTAAACTAAAACAGCAACAAGTTTACAATTCAATAGCAACTATTTAATGCAAAAACCATCAATAACATAATACATAAACAGCAACTACATATTATATAAACAACAACTACAGTATACTAAATAGCAACTCTTTTTAGCAATCAAAAAAATTACTGAAATTGAAAATATCAAATACTAAATAGCAAGATCCATAGATATAAATAGCAACAAGAGTACAATTAAATAGCAACTTTTTTTTAGCAAACAAAAAAATTACTGGAATGAAAATTCTTAAATACTGAATACCAAGATCACTCAAAAAATAGCAATTCACTCAAAAAATTAAATAGCAATTCACTCAAAAAATTAACATTATTTTCTAGGCCCCTTATAACCCTCTAATTCGCTAGCCATAAAGCCAAAATTTTAAAGCATTTCAAAAATCATTTGACAGGAAAAATTATCACGAATACCATTCAGAAATTTCTAAATAAAACAACAAATTGTTCGCGACTTCAATTAAGTAGAACGAATTGCAAGAAGAAAAAAAATAAAAGGCAGCCGCGGAACAATTTTAAAAAAAAAGTAAAACTCACCGGCGCCGGCGCCGTCGCAAATGAGGATCTTCTTATTCTTTTTCGGTGGCATCTCTATCAAAAATGAAATCGCCTAAACTAGAATCTTCAAGTTCTTGTCGCGAGAGTTTAGTAATTTTCTGTGACGAAGGAACGAATTCGTGAGAAAAAAAAATCTAGACTCTTTTTGTTGTGTAATTATTGGGGTGAAGGGAAAAAAATGGTGAATGATTCTGCATTTGCTATTAATCTGGGATACAAAATCTTCTCCCATATTTTTCGGGAACAAAATATTTCTCTCTCCAATTGAAAAAATTTACCTTAACCGTCACACACACAAAAAATCTATACAGTATGATCTATTACCATTTTTTATAGTTGCATAATCTCAGCCATACAAAATGATTTGATGAGTGGTTGGGAGAGGCCCTTAGGTTCTCACCCGAACCGACCATATATATATATATATATATATATATATATATATATATATATATATATATAACTGATGCCGTTATTCCAAATAACGACATCAGTTATAAATTTTTTATTCTTTTTTTAAAACTTATTAATAATTCTCTCTGTTTCCAAACAACAGCAAGAGTTCATTTATATATAACTGTTGCCGTTATCTCCAATAACGGCATCAGTCATTCGAATGCCGTTATTCAGGATAACGACATTATTTATAAGTTTTTTTCACACTTAGAATTTTTTAAAGTTAGAAGATTCACACTTGTAAGAGAAATATACTGATGCCATTATTCCAAATAACGGCATGAAAAAAAATATAAAATAGATGCCGTTATTGGACCCGAACCCGTATATTTTTAAAAGTAAATGTGAAGACTATAATGGGAGATTTAGAGTTGCACGTGCATTGCACGTAAGTAGGTAGAATTACAACTCCAACTCTTCCATTATAATAGTTACTAGTTATTTACACGTGCAGTGCACGTCTTAATAAATAAATTTTTTTAAAGTAAAAATCGAGACGTAGTCTGGGTTTTAACTTAAGACCTCCTTTATAATAGTTATGTACGTGCGTTGCACGCGTTGATAGATTGACAAATGGCACTAAAACCTTCTCCCATTATAATATTATTACTAGTAATTTACATGTGCGATGCACATTTTAATAATTTCAAAAAATAAAAATAAGAACTCTGACGTAGGGAGGATTTGAACCAGAAACCTCATTTATATTAGTTATGTACGTGTGTTGCACATGTTGGTTGAATGACAAAATGATAAATGACACTAAGGCCTTCTCCCATTATAATATTAGAGATTATAGATTAGAGATATATAGAGATTAGAGATTAGTGAAGAATAAACAAAAAAATATAACTTTTACACGTGCGATGCAAGTTTTAATAGTTCTAAAAAATAAAAATAAGAACTCTGACGTAGGGAGGATTTGAAACGGAAACCTCCTTTATATTAGTTAAGTATGTGCGTTGCACATATTGGTAGAATGACAACATAACAAATGACACTAAGACCTTCTCCTATTATAATATTAGAGATTAGAGATTAGAGATATTAGAGATTTATATATTATATATTTTTTATTTTTTTAAGACCAAGTCCAACTACGACACGACGAAAACAATTGGCTTCAATGTGATGACTCCATATCCACGATACCACTCCGCCTCCTCTACGAAAACTCTTGGTTTCGTCCATCCTTCATGTAATGAATGTTGTCAGAACTTGCTCAACTTTTCTTATTAACGCCCATAGTTAGTTTCGTCTGATCTAATCTTCATACAATAACTTGACTGGGATTTTGCTCTACCTTTCGTACTTAGTAGTATTACACGACTAGATTTTGTTTGAGGTCATAAGCCTAGTTTCGATTCATTCCGTTTAAGGCAGTGAAAGATTTTGATCAACAAGAAGAATATTTCTAATCCTCTAGCAATGAAAGCATTGAGTTTATTATATTGATATGACTAAAAATAGGATTAAATCGGGACCGTTCGAATCGGGCACGAATCTTAGAGTTCAGGGGTAAAATGATAATTTCACCTATAAAAGGGTCTGAAGTGGAAACTGGGTCTTTTGTCAAAGCTCAATAATCCATAAACGGACATGTCTTACTGGGTACGGGTTCCTACCCTAAGAAACCCACTCAAACTGGATAAAGAAGGATTCAGATTCACAATTATCCCTGAGAGGTTGTTTTAACCACTTCTATCCATTCACACCGGGAAGTAGAGATATGTTCTTATCTCGAAACTGACTCCTAAGGCGACTATAAATACACCTCTCCCCCCACCATAAGAAGGTAATCAATCTTTTGCCAATTAAAGCTCTTTCGTAATCATTCAGATTACTGACAAGAGCGTCGGAGGGTGCGTCGCCGGAATCAACCCCGGTATCTCGCACTTTTTGCAGGTTAACGACGAGAGTATCTCGGTCTAACTCCGGTGAAGTTGTTCAGGTTTGACTATTCACCTTCCCTCGAATCCACAAATCTATCTGTTTGCCCCCACACCAATTTTAGCGACAACAGATTGACACCGTCTGTGGGAAAACTCGAATAGCAGTCCAACCTCTTCCACCAGTCAAGACCGCCTCCAGCCATGCTACCAAGAAAAGTAAGATCTACGGCCTCCAACCGTAGACCCACTCCCATTCCTCCCCAACCGCAACCGGAGGCTCCCCTCCAACCCGTCCAACCCGTCCAGCAACAGGGACAACTCCCTCCTCAACCTGTTCAGCCGCTGCAGCAGGGGCAGCCTCCTCTTCAAAATCCTCAACCCCAATAGGCTCAACTCGGGCCCCAGAACGCTGGCGTAGGGACCTCTCGTCCTAATCCCCAGAAACAACCTCTTCAGTGCGATCATATCTCAGTACATAACCCTTCCACCGACTCCAGGGCATCCCATAACCCTCGGCCATCGGAAGATCTCCGCAACATCATAATCAACCGGTAGAAGGAGGAAGACCTTCACCGCCATTTGGATGAGAGGCGGGCCCGAGAGGGAGGCTTCCGCTCAGAACGTCAACAGGTTCAATCTCCTCGCCGCAGCGACCGCAGGAGGTCCCCTTCTCCTAAAAGGCGGAGGGAGTCCCCACAATACCATTGAAGGGGAAGTCGTTCTCGCGCTTGTCGACAGGCCCAAAGGGACCAGAACGGACCCATCACCAGGGCATAATTCCAAGACTTTCAGGCGGCAGTCTTGCATGCCCTCAATGCCCCGCCAAACAACAACAATAACATCCAGAGGGTCCCCATTCCTGAGCCGGTTCGAAGCCCTCGCCATCGATCCCAAAGTCTTCGTCAAGCTCCGAGCCACCGCCAACACATCCCCAGTCCTCACCATTCTCCGAGCTACCGTCGTCGTAGCCCACGTTCCCCTTCATACGAAGATGAGTCCCGAGGCTCACCAGGGTACCGTCGAAGGGAGGATGCTGTCTACTGCCGTCTCCACGAGATGGAGAGATGCCTCGGTCAACTCGATAGGGACGAGGAACTAAGAGGGAGAACCCTTCGTCCAAGCAGGCCTCCATTCTCTCGTACCATCATGGAGGCCCCCGTCCCGGCAAATTTCAAGCCTCCGCAGTTCGAGACATACACAGGGGAATCAGACCCCATGGATCACATCGAGAGTTTCAAAACTTTCATGATGATCCATCAGGCCTCCGATGCCCTCATATGCAAGACATTTCCGGCCACTTTCAAAGGCCCGGCTCGGGAATGGTACTCCCGCCTCGCCCCGTCCTCCATCTTCTTTTTCGACCAGTTCGAGGCCCTTTTCATAACCCATTTCGTGAGCAGCCACCGCTTCGAAAAGACGAATATTTCACTACTCTTCCTTAGTCAAAAGAAGGGCGAGAAACTGAGGGACTATGTCAAGAGGTTTACTGCAGAGGCCGGGTCCATCGCCTCCCTTGATCAGTCGGTCGCCTCGGCCGCCTTTCAATCCAATGTCCTCAATGCTGACCTCCGGTCGTCCCTGGCCAAGAAGCCCCCCGCGAGACTTCTCCGAAGCGAGAAGTACATCCGGGCGGAGGAAGCTGTGGATCACCCTACATTCGAGGGGTTGACTTCTGGAAGTAAGAGGAAGGCCGATGAAGGCGAAGGAGCAAAAAAAGCTCCAAAAGGACAACGAGGGTCTGCGTCGCCCACCTTCCAGGTTTGAGAGATTCACCCCTCTCAATGCCAATGTCTCGGCCATTCTAATGGAGGTTGAGAAAGAAGGAATTCTCCCTCCTGCCCTAAAGATGAACACTCCTGGAAAGAAGAGAGATAGGGAGAAGTGGTGTCGCTACCATCAAGACCACGGCCACGACACCAATGACCATCGGGCCCTGAAAACCGCGATCGAAGCCCTCATTCAGAGAGGGCAGCTCACCAAATTTGTAAAGAAGGACCGAGCCGATCCTCCTCCACCCCCCAGGGGGGCTAACAAGCGGCCCGAGAGGCATGAGGAGACTCCTGACTTCGAGGAAGAGCTCATCTTGCACCTCATCCATGGAGGTCCAATGGGAGGAACTTCCAACTCCTTCCGAAAAGCCTTCGTCAGGGAAGTCAATTCGGTGCATAGCCTCCCCCTACCAAAGGTCTTGGAGTCCCAGTTACATTCTCGAATGATGATCTAGAGGGCGTCCGAACCCCACACTGTGATGCATTGGTGATCAACCTCTACATGGCCAACTTCAAAGTAGAGAGGGTCCTAGTGGATAATGGCAGTTCTGTCAACATCCTCTTTCTAGAAGCCTTCCGAGGGCTCCAATTATCAAGGGACAGACCCAAGCTCGCCGGTTACACTCTCCATGGGTTCACGGGGGTACCAGTGACGATCGAGGGTGTTATAACCCTTGACGTAACCGCTGGCAAAGCTCCTACTACCCGAACGGAGCCGATGGACTTCATGGTGGTTGACGTCCAAGCCGCCTATAATGTGATCCTAAGTCGGCCAGGCCTAGCTGCTTTAGAAGTCATCCCATCAGCTTAACATCAAAAGATGAAGTTCCCTACCAAAGTGGGCGTAGGAGAGGTGAGGGAAAGTCAGGAAACGGCCCGCAAATGCTATATGACCTCGACTGGAGGACCCGCCCTCTCCCTCGAGGCCCTTGAGATTCCCCAGAGGAACACCCTGCCTATGTTGGAGCCAGTAGATGAGCTAAAGGAAGTCCTCTTCTCGGAGGAAGATCCGACCCGCAAATTCTTAATCAGCAAAACCCTCCCTTCTGGCCTCTGCCCCGACATAGTCCAGTGCATAAAGAGAAACCGCGACCTCTTCGCTTGGACAGCAGTCGACATGCCGAGGATCTTCGAAGAGCTCATCGTCCACCATTTAAGTGTCGCTTCGGGGGCCAGACCGGTCCAGCAGAAGAGACGCAAGTTTGCCCCCGAGCGCCAGCAAGCCATAAAGGAGGAGGTGGAGAAGCTCCTCAAAGCCCGGTTCATACAGGAGGTCAACTACCCGGAGTGGCTCTCCAATGTTGTGATGGTCAAAAAGGCTAATGGAAGTTAGAGGATCTGTATCGACTTCACAGATCTAAACAAGGCGCGCCCCAAGGATCCATTCCCGCTCCCTAGAATCGACACCTTGATCGACGCAACATCGGACTATGAACTGCTGAGCTTCATGGACGCATTCTTCGGATACAACCAAATCCGAATGTTCCCCCCAAATATCTCGAAGACATCCTTCGTCATGGATCAAGGCCTCTACTGCTATAGGGTGATGCCTTCTGGGCTAAAAAATGCGGGTGCCACTTACCAACGTCTCGTCAATAAGATCTTCAAAAATTAGATCGGGCGGAACATGGAAGTTTACGTCGACGATATGTTGGTGAAGAGCATCAATGGGTCTGACCATGTCGCCGACCTCCAAGAAGCCTTTGACGTGCTAAGGAGGCATAACATGAGACTAAACCCAAATAAATGTGCATTCGGGGTCTCATCGGGTAAGTTCTTAGGCTTTATGGTCAGCCAGGGGGGAATTGAAGCCAACCTTGAGAAGATAAAGGCTATACTCAATATGGCTCCCCCCTCAAACGTGAAAGAAGTGCAAAAGCTCACCGGACACCTCGCAGCTATAGGGCGCTTCCTCTCCAAGTCCGGGGAAAAGTATATCCCCTTCTTCAAAGCCCTCAGAGGGGCTAAGGGCTTCGAGTGGGGCCAGCAACAGCAAGAGTCGTTCGACCAGCTCAAACCTAACTTGGTTAACCCCCCCCCCCCCCCCACTCCTCAGCATGCCAACACCCGGGGAGTCCCTTTACCTCTACCTCGCCGCCACTGAACAGACCCTCAGCACTGTCCTGGTGAGGGAAGAAGACAAGGTACAGAAGCTATCTATTACGTGAGCAAGGTCCATAGAGATGCCGAGCTCCGTTATCAGAGGTTGGAGAAGATAGCCTACGCCATGGTTATGGCGGCCCGAAAGCTTCGTCCCTATTTCCAATCCCATTCGGTGGTCGTCTTCACCGACCAGCTGCTCACGCAGGTCCTGTATAATCCCGAGACCTCCGGACGCCTCATGAAGTGGTTAATCGAGCTGAGTCAACACGACATATCCGATCAGCCTCGGACCGCCATCAAAGCTGAAGCACTAGCCGAGTTCATAGTGGAGAGCACGATCCCTGAGGTCAGTCAAGCAGCAAATGGGCCACCCATCTGGACGGTGTAAGTGGATGGGTCTTCTTGCGCCGAAGGGAGCGGAGCCGGAGTTATCCTGGCAGGCCCAGATGACTTAATCCTCCAATACTCCCTCTGCATCAATTTCAAGGCTTCCAACAACGAGGCCGAGCATGAAGCCCTCATAGTGGGCCTGGGCATGGCTCACAAGGCAGGGGCAAATCGTGTTCGAATGTTTAGCGACTCTCAGCTCGTGGTGAATCAGGTCTTGGGAGAATACGAGGCACGAGACGACCGTATGGCCAAGGTCAAAACTCTCACAGTTTCATTCGAGGAAGCACAACTCCATCGGATCCCCCGAGAGGAGAACGCCCAGGCTAATGCCCTATTAAAACAAGCCTCCTCTTCCCTCCAAGAGCTCGAGTAGACCGTCTTGATCGAAGTTCTACTAAGGCCCAACATCGAAGAAGAAGCCCCCAAGTCAATGGAGTCTCTAAGTTCTACTAAGGCCTTTAGTTGAGTTCCTCAAAGACGGGAGCCTTCCCCAAGATCCTAAAGAAGTTCGCTTAATCTGAACAAGAGCGGAGCGGTACACCCTCATTGAGGGAATCTTGTATAAACGCTTTTACACCCAAGTAGATGGACGACCCTACTTGAGATGTCTCTCTCCAGAAGAAGCCATGTATGCTTTGAAAGAAGTCCATGAAGGGATAGGCGGAGCCCATTCGGGATCACGGTCCCTCGCCCGCAAAGTCTTGAATTACGGGTACTTCTTGCCTACCCTCCTTCGGGACGCCGAACAACATGTCCAACAATGCGGCCCTTGCCAACAATTCTCCACTATCCGTCGCCTACCGCAAGCTCAACTCTCGTCCCACTCAAGTCCAACCCCCTTCGCAATGTGGGGAATGGACCTGCTCGGTCCGTTCCCACCGGCTTCGGGACAGTTCAAGTTCCTAGTCGTAGCAATTGACTATTTCTCCAAGTGGATTGAGGTTGAACCACTAGCAAGTATTACTGAGAACAAAGTGCAACGGTTCTTCTGGAAGAGCGTGATCTGTAGGTTTGGCATTCCCCGAGTCTTGGTGACAGACAACGGAACACAATTTGCAGGGGCAACATTCCGCTCCTTCTGTGAAGACCTTGGCATTCAGCAGCGGTTCTCCTCTGTCTCCCACCCTCAATCCAATGGTCTAGTAGAGAACGCCAATAGGCAAATCCTCTCGGGCATCAAGAAGAGATAAGTAAGTCGGCTAGAGGATTGTGGGTAGAACAGCTTCCTAACGTACTGTGGAACTACCACACTACAAAGAGAACCCCCACAGGAGAGTCGCCCTTCAACCTCACCTACGGTTCTGAGATCGTAATCCCTTTAGAGGTTGGTTTGCCATCCCCCCGCCTAATTGCATATAATGAAGAGCATAACGTAAGGGAGCTTCGAGCCAATCTGGACCTTGTCGATGAACTCCACGAGAGAGCCTCGATTCGCCAAGAGAATTATCGAAGTAGGATCGAGCAATCCTATAACAGAAGAGTCCGCCCCACGGATCTTAAGGAGGGGCACTTAGTCCTCAAAAAGCTAGCCATCTCGTTCCCCAGCCAGAGGGGCAAGCTAGCCCCAAATTGGGAAGGACCCGACAAGGTCTCCAGAGTAGTTCGCCCCGGAGCGTACCAACTTGGAGACCTAGGGGGCAGGAAGATACCAAGAATATGGAACATCGATCATTTACTGAAGTACCAAGAGGGGTGTTTGAACGCCTCTCCAAGCAAGCACCATCAGTTTTTAGGCTATTCTATTTGTTTTTTCCATTGTAATAACGGCTCGCAACCTAGAAGCGGCCGATTAGCAATATTTAATACAGAGTTTCTTCTGAATAATAATTCTCTTGTGCTCAGATTATCTCTGTTTAATACCTCAAGTGTATTGATTTAAACGACGAGTCCGGATTAGGAATTGAAGAAGTGAAAATGTGTGGAGATTTAGGATTAGGGAAGTTAGGGTATTTGGGGATTCGGAGTTAAAGTTGGGGAAGAAGAAGAAGAAGAAGAAGAAGAAGAAGTGAAGTAAAGTGAAGTGGAGAGAGGAGAGTGGGAGCCCGACCGTCGTGTCCCACTGCGACTGCTGGTGGGAACAGTCACCGAAGTATAGGCGAGGTCGATGTTCCCATCAGCGGCCTCTTCGTAAGGATTTTTTTTTCTTCCAGAGAACAACAGCTCTCTGTAATGATCAAGAGTTTCAATATGATTGAGACAATGTCGTTATTTTCATCTGTGACTTCATATAGGTTGTAGCTGTCAATAGGAATAGCGACCACTAAAACAAATTTAAAAAAAAATAAGAAAAGAACTGACCACTAATTCCATTAGCAATCTTCGAAAGATAGTGGCCACTGCTAACGTGATGAGAACTGGCTTATTTTGAAAATATGTTTCACCTTTGACTTAGAAACCCAAACATATAGTTTGAAAAACTGGCTTATTTTGGGAAAAAATAATCCATTGTCACATTGAGAGACTCTCCTTCCTTCGCCCTATCCGCATCATGTGGCTCCGCAAAGCACACACAACCACAAATGCCTCTTTTGTCAAATCTCATCTCCACTATCTCTCTCTCCCTCCCTCCTAAGTCCTCAGCAAAGCCCCCAACTTCAATCTCTCTCTCTCTCTCTCTCTCTAGCACTGCATCAATGGCAACAACCGCAACAGCAACCAAGCTCCCATCCACATCCAGTAGTGCATTTTTCTTCTCCTCCACTCGATTAATCCATCATCACCCAACTCATCTCATACCCTTTAAACAACAACAAGCAGGCCTTTCATGCCTCAGAACTGCTGCAGTTAGACGAATTATTGCATGTAAGGCCACGGAGGTTGAGGAAGGCGAAACTACAGCAGCAGCAGCAGCAGTTAGTACTGTTGATGATGGGAAGAACTGGGTTCCAGTGGTACCACTAGCGGCACTCCCCAAAGGTGAAAGGAGGGTAATTATACAAGATGGAGAGACTATACTACTTTTGTGGTATAAGGACGCGGTGATTGCTATTGAGAACAGATCACCTGCTGAAGGGGCTTACAGTGAAGGCTTGCTCAACGCTAAGCTCACTCAGGTACTTCTAAGAAAGCTATTAAAGTGCTCACCTTCGATCTCCAAAATTAAAGATCCAGATCTAACCTTACAAAACACATTCTCACCCAAATTTAAAACCCCAAAACCAAATTTACCTCTCCAAAAAAAATAAATAAATTAAAAACATATTACTTTATTACTATATTTTTCTTCTCTCTTCACTTTTTCATGTTTCTCTCTATCTTTCTCTTCCATTCTTTCTTTATTTACTTAGAAATTTAGATTTTGAGATTTCAGGTTTGTAAATTTTCAGATTTTTTTTATTTACACGTGTTATATTAAAATAGCAAATATCTTTTTAACAGTTAAATTTTCTTATTTTCCACACTTAAAGTTTTAAGAAGTTAGATTTTACACACCCATTTATAATTATTTTTCAACATGTACTATTGGAAATATGGACTTTTATTTACAGCTAATTATTGTCATATTATTCAAACTTGAGTTACATAATTGTTGTTTTACTGTTTACAGGATTTTTGTGTTTTGTATCGTTCTGAAGACGTGCCGTAGGCACGTGCCCACGGGCAAATGTAGTGTGTGTATATATATATATATATATATATATATCTCTTCCGCTAAGTGACTTTAACGTATACACACAAATTAATTAATTATTGTATTGATGAGTAATATATTTTAAAAAAAAATCGTGCAACTTTCATTCTTCACACTACCGGATTATATATGTACAATAAAACCAACCACATTTTGATGGGATGCCAAAAATGGGATATGAGATAATTCACGAGCTAATTATATTTTACGACCCGAGTCAAATTATTCAGCTTAATTATTTTTAGACTATATATATATATATATATATATATATATATATATATATATATATATATATTCTTAATGAACCAATTTCTTTGCTGTTTCCCAGGATGGCTGTATAGTTTGCCCTACGACAGATAGTACTTACGATCTTCGAACTGGAGCAGTAAAGGACTGGTACCCAAATAACCCTATTCTGAGAGTTCTCACTCCCTCTTTGCGGTCACTTTTTCTATACCCTGTCAAAACAGACGATGACAACATCTACATCAGCATGAGTCAGGGTTTTGGATCTGGAGTATCTGCAGAGATCGTTTTCAGTGGCAGAGCTCAACCTGGTGTCACTGCTTCTGATGTTAATGTTGAAGAGGTATACATACATCTCTCTCTCTCTCTCTCTCTCTCTCTCTCTCTGTTATAAGCACTCTAATTTCTACGGGTAATTTTGTTGTGGAATAACATATGGATGACGGAAATTTGTTACAATACCAAGACATAAATAGATAAAATTGTGGAGATTACTAACTAGAGTATAGTCAAGTGGAAACCATACCATCTTAATTATTCCCAATGGTCCCTTGAATGTGATCAGGTAAGCACATTCCACATTTATCATTTTTGATTATAAGTGGGGGTTGTTTAGTCTAAAATTTGCATGCTTGGTCAAAGAGTGAAGCTTTTTGTACTAATATATATTATAATAATTTTGGCATAAAGACAAATGGGAATTGAAGGAACTCAAGGAACTCACTAGTTGCAATGTACAAGTTCCAAAATAGGGAACCGATTTTTCAAGTAAAATATTGAAAGAACAATTGCCTTCCACTGTGCCATACATGTTGGGCAATTGTCAACAAAAGAGATTAATAATCGTACTGATCGCTAATCAACAACAACAACAAAAACTGGATAGTTAGGAAGATCTTAGCTTCGGAGAAATGACAAAAAAAAAGCTTGCAATATATGCTGCTGTGGTAATCGACATAAAGATTGACCAGCAAGGACTATAAGGCGATGAGGATAAGCAAAAGGATGAAGGGAGACAGTCATACGAAGAAGAGGAAGGGCTAGAGAAGTAGACAACCGATAGGAGAATTTAGAGTTCTATCTTAATTTGTCTTGCACTGTAAATTTGAAATAAATCGCTTGAGCTCAAACCTGTTAACCTGATATAACTTTAAGGCTAAAAGCATGGTTTTCTATGACAAAATTTATATGAATGGTCAGGTTATATATATGTCAGGAAACATGCCCTCCCTCCGAAATAATAAGTCCAGATTGACATTTTACTGAATTTACACAATAATGACTTAGGTTAGTAATACTGGCCATGTTGGCCAACACTCAAAACGCCCGGTACATATTAATAATGTTTGTGTTACAAATGTCGACCAAATTCAGTTCTCTCATTGCATTTGGTTTTTGTTTCTCACATTCGATCTCTTTTTGTGCATTGGTTTTGCCCATTCTTACCATCCACTGTCCTATTTAGTTATTTTTTTTGACATAAAAGGTGGTTGTCGTCACCGCTTCATTAATAAAAAGTTAATGAAACAAAGTACAACACAACAAAATAGTTAAATCGAACTACTCTCGATTCTAACCCCTCAAACAAAATACATATACGAAATAGAAGTTATCCTGACAAAAGTACAAATAGCAGATACAGTCAAAATATGCCATCATCCAACGGAAGCCAAAATCCGCACTCCCCCGACCTCTGCAACTACTCCTCTCTACGAAGTCTCTTCCTCACTTCAGCTTGACCTGTCCATTTAGTAATGAAGGAAAATATATTATGCATCAAAACATGAAATCTATTATTAATATTATGAAAGCATGATTCATTTCGGTCTAGCCACAGACCCCACATAGTAGCAGCAACAGATATATCCCATGCTAATTTATTATCTTTTCGAACCAGACTCCTCACCCCTCTATTCCAAATCTTTATCGTAGAGTTCGGAATGTCCAAAAAACCAAAACCTAAACACACTACCTCCCAAGCCAACCTAGCTTTAGGGCACCTAAATAAGATATGGTTAGTGTCTTCGTCGTCATTCATGCATCTTGAACACTTTAAATCCACCCGGAATGTTGCGCTTATTTAAATTACTCTTGGACAAAATTGCATCATTCACAACCAGCCAAAGGAAAACCTTCACTCTCATCGGTGCATTGGTTCTCCAAATCGTAATTGCCTCCCAGCCTCCCTGCTTCGTACTCCATCATTAAGCTAATTATACATTGATCTCACCGTGAAAGTGTTGCTATGCACTAAGGTCAACCTCCGTAAGTCTTCCGTCTCACCCAACCGCTGACCCTTTTCCCTGAGGAAAACCATCAGATGCTCAATCGGTTTTGTGCAAGCTTGGTATGGAGAACTCTTTAATGTAATCTTAAGTGTCCTGTTATTCCATACATCAGCCACTGAGGTATCTAAATTGGTAACTTCCTTGGCGACATCTGGAAAAAGCGCTTGCAGTGTATCTAAACTATGTGTCACATAAAAACACAATGCTTCCATGCACATCCCCATATCAAATGAAACACACGTTCAATACACAGACAAAAAAGTCGATATCCAAGTTGATCATAACTTAGTATTAAAATATAAATAAAGACATATAATTCTCGATAATTTACACATGTAAAATTACAATATTGACACTATTACAAAGTTTAAGGTTCCCCATTGCAAATTTGAATGACTCGGTTATATGCCACTCCTAACTTGAGCTTTTCAGTAAAATTTATTTAAAATACAAACATGTAAAAAGCATGACTGCATAAGAGGATAATATACCCTTCCTCGAAAGTATTTTATTTCATACCTGACCAAAATTTTCAGAACTGGGAACATTGTTTTTAATCTCGCTAATCCGTCCTGCAATTTTGGCTTTCCTGAGTTGCCCAAAACAAGTTCCATTAAGCACTCAAGAAACAAAACCAACAAAAGTCACTGCAACAAATTATATAACAAGTCCATTTCCAAATCTGTCAACCTTGTCACTTGCATAACTAGCAGCTCTGTTTCTAGACGAGGGGAGGATGCAACACAGTAACTTGTCCCAAAGATTAGTTCGATTGGACATATTGATCACCTTGTGGAGGGTATAACAGTAATTTTATTATAAAATCCATTCCCTCCCTTTGTGAACCAAACAAGAAGATAATTATTTTCCCTCCCCTCCCCTCCTTTGAACCAAACAGAGTTTTCATTAAATCTCTCCCCTCCCTTTCCCTTCCCTCCCCTTCCCTCCATTAAAATCCCTCCCCTCCCCTCCCCTCCCCTCCTTTGAACCAAACAGAGCCTTAAGATTGTTAGAGGTGATTAGGAGGAATTAAGGTTAGGGTTTATCTCATAGCCGCTTAAGATATTATTCCCTGCTTATCAGTATTGGAATATCACAGAGCACTATCTCTAGACCAGCTTTTATATGAGATGAACTGGGTTTAGGGTACTGGGCTTTATGCCCATTCAACCCGGTCCAACAATTAAACAGATAACACGTGCAAAGCACGTGTTGCCCCATAGAACATTATACAGAATAATATTCTATTATATTGAGAATATATCTATATATCCAACACCCACACCATTTATCTTTCCAGGATATAGTATCCTTATCGTTACCCACCTCACATATCGTGTTGGCGTGAAAGGGATCTCTTACTTTCGCCACCACTTTCCATAAGTAGGAGGCCTTACCGTGTTTGCTTCTTCCCCTGAATCTGAATTTTTTTCGTCCTATTTAGTTATTAGCTTCCTGAAGATGGGGAAACGAGTTTGGCTTTATTAAATTCCCTCAATTAAGCTCATTGAGGTCGATCCCCAACCTTCTTTCCATTGATTCTAATAAAATCTCCTTTTCAAACTATATAAATGAAATAAATTATTGAAACTTCCTGACCCCCTTGAGTTATGCTATCTTGTTCACAAATGAAGAGAGAAAATAAGAAGCTAATAATAATTTCCCTAAAAAAAAATATCTAAAGAAAGTAATAACCAATAAAAACGCAAAATAGTATAGTACTAGCTAGTTCAGATGGTGATTACTAGTGTGTGAATTTGATGGGTTTCAGGTGAGAATGGTAGTTGATGAGGATTCAGTGGGTTTTGGTTTCACGGCAAAGAATGAGTTGATAAATGGGAAGGCAGCAATAATCGGTTTTCTCTTACTTATAGATTTTGAAGCATTAACAGGAAAAGGCCTCCTTAAAGGAACCGGGTTCTTGGACTTCATCTATGCAGCTTCAAATGCTATCAATTCTTTATAGTCATCCGATGAGTGAGTTGTTCATGAACGTGATTTGCAATTGAAGATGTTGTAACACATAAAAAAAGTATTTCTTTTTTCTTCTTCTTCTTTGGTTTAGATTTATGTGATTTAATTTTTTCTCAGCTCGAAAACAGATACATATGACTTTTGGTTATGATGATCCAAAAGCTCTCTTGTCGTGTGAAGAGGAGATACCATGTCAACTGGGAAGTAGGTCGTGCACTCCTCAATCTAAGAAAAAGAAAAACAGGGAGAGGAGATTTTCAATGTCTTGGAGTATAGAATAATACATCATATAATCATATATATATATAAAAGGGCAGAACAGAATGTAGTTGCTTGGCTCTGCGATGCGCATCACAGTGAGATCGAATGGTGTTGTTTTATTTCTATATGATATACTTGCATACATGATCGATGGTGTATATATATATAATATGATTTTGTTAGCAGTAGCAGTAGTAGTTGTGCTGTTGGTAGTTGTTGTCAAGTAAAGCTACAGACAGCAAAATCTTTAAAAATCCCGCGGCCTCCCGCATCTTTAGCCCGTAAAACCCTCCCTATTTCTTGTGTTAATTCACAATTATTACCGTTTTCTTCTGTTAATTTTATTATTATTATTTTTATAAAAAAAAAATTAATATTGAATAAACTTTTGTTTCCCTAACCTAACCTTGGCATTAAATCATTCCTCCTTTTACTCCTTCCATTTTCAAAAAATAGAAAAAACCCGCAAACTGACAGAAAGAGAAGAAGAAAAAGAAAAAAGAAAGGAAAGTAATTGTAATTATTTTTTCTTATGAAATTAAATTCCCCAAAATTGCCCGGAAGATTCTCGTTAAGAGATTCGCCGCGGCAAGGTGGGATTTAGAATTTCTCCTGTCAATCTTCTTGTATCTATCTATCAATCAGATCAGATCATTTGGATTTCAATTGCTTCTGGATTTCATTCATTCGTTCGTTCATTCATTCATTCTCATATCCAATTGTTTTGTATTGGATTGGAAATGGTTTAGATTCCTCTTATTCTTCATCTAGACATTCATCGAAACGGTTTCAATTGCTATTTGGTTTGGTTTGGTTTGGTTTGGTTTGGTTTGGATTGATGTTGCCGGGCATTATTGGGTCATCCATCATCAGGGAATCAATGATGCTCAACTGTTTGCATTAATTCAACCCAGTAACAAAGAAAACACAGGGCTTTAACTGCGCACGCTCCTTATCCGACAGAGACAGACAGACAGTAGCCCCCCTGCTACCGCTTTCTTATGGGCTGCATTTGCTCCAAAGGGACTGACAAGGATGAGATTATTACCCAAGCCGAAAGCATCAAGAGAGAATCGGATAAGCCTTCTCTGCATTCCACCCCTGGCCCTGGCCCTGCAAAGAAAGAGGAGACCTCAGTACCTCAAATCCAGTTCATACCTCTAGACAGTAAGGCTGCTCCTACCAATCTTCTCAGATCAGTATCCAAAGCACGTGACAATCATCATCATGTGTTTATTCCCGAGGTAATTGAGAAGAAGAAGGCCACACCAGTTAAAACCAGTGGCCACCAAAGGAGTGTTACTGTTGATGCCGGGGCTGGGGCCCAGAGAAGAGGTTCCAATGATGGAGAGGACGACTGTTTGCGAATTGTACATGCGTCCAATGCTCTTCCAGAGGAGCCTGCCGCAGCTGGTTGGCCTTCTTGGTTGACTTCAGTCGCAGGGGAGGCTATCAAAGGTTGGCTACCTCGAAGAGCAGATTCGTTCGAGAAATTAGAGAAGGTCAAATTGATAACTTATTACTTCTTCTTTTCATGGATTTCTTATTTGTCTTAGTAATATATAAGGGTCAGAATTTACTAAGGTAAAATATATGCATAAGCCTAAACTTCGATCCTTGTGATATATATATATATATATATATATATATATATATATCTATATCTACTATTATAATGGGAGAAGGGGTTAGTGTCATCTGTCATTGTTGTCATTTTGAAGCCAACACGTGCAGCGCACGTGTTGACAAAATGACTCACTTTGGTAAATATTTTCGAAAGTGGACCAGTTTGGTAAATATTTTCGGGAGTGGATCAGTTTGGAAATTATTTTCTTTTTATCCTTCTCATTAACCCTTCAATTTTTTCCACGTGCACGTGTGCACGTGTATGATACTAGTCTCTACTATTATAATGGGAGAACTGAGAAGGGGTTAGTGTCACCTGCCATTGTTGTCATTTTGAAGCCAACACGTGCAGCGCACGTGTTGACAAAATGACCCACTTTGGTAAATATTTTCGAAAGTGAACCAGTTTGGTAAATATTTTCAGAAGTGGATCAGTTTGAAAATTATTTTCTTTTTATCCTTTTCATTAATCCTTCAACTTTTTCCACGTGCACGTGTGCACGTGTATGATACTAGTATGATACTAGTATATATATATATATATATATATATATATATATATATATATGGAAAAAGGGATATGAGCAACTTGCTCATTTAGTAAATAAGCAATTGATGATGTGGCATACATGTGATTGAAAAAGTTTTAAAAAGGTTAGTTGTCCAATGTATCACATGCATGCTATATAATCAATTGCTCATTTACTAAATAAGCAAGTTGCTCATATCCCTTTTACCCATATATATATACTAGTAAATACACGTGCAATGCACGTCCGAACAATTTTTTTTTATATTCTATTCACGTGCTGTGCACGTGAAAAAA
Organism: Hemerocallis citrina; assembly: GCA_017893485.1. NCBI lineage: Eukaryota > Viridiplantae > Streptophyta > Magnoliopsida > Asparagales > Asphodelaceae > Hemerocallis > Hemerocallis citrina. The sequence continues at coordinate 216,603,188 of CM030368.1, forward strand.
ATTGAAGTTTAACGAAAAGGTAAAAAGAAAAAATTGTTATGGACCAGTTCGGTAAATATTTCCGAAAGTAGACCAGTTTGGTAAATAATTTCGAAAGTGGTTCAGTTCCGTAATTATTTGGGTTGAGGACAAAATACACTAAGGCCTTCTCCCATTATAGTAGTGTATATATATATATATATATATATATATGAGTCCCCTTCGGTTGCACACTATTTTTGGTGAGCACTCCGTGAGCACTCATGAAATAAAGCCCCTATGAAAAATCCGAACCGCTCATATTGTTCTATATGCCGAAGATAGCCTAACAATAAAAAATCAAGTAATTTGAAGTTCATTTGCCCATCCATCACGCTGTTAGAATTTTCAGTCATACAATTTTGTGATGATATAAATCATGGACAAATGAATTTCAAATTAATTGATTTTTTATTGTTAGGCTATCTTAGGTATATAGAATAATATGAGCGGTTCAGATTTGTCATAGGTGCTCTATTTCGTGAGTGCTCACCAAAGTAGTGTGCAACCGAAGATTTCTCTCTCTATATATATAAATAAGGATTTCTTCCATTGCAAACGCAAATGTTGTGCAAACGCGTGCACACCACTTAACCCGTCATTGGCAATGACGGATGCTTTCCTATTGCAAACACAAATATTGTGCAAACGCGTGCACACCACTTAACCCGTCATTGGCAATGACGGGTTAAAGCATATGGCAAAAATTTATATTTTGCCTTAACCCATCATCGCCAATGACGGATTAAGTGGTTTGCACGCGAATATATGAGATTTCTTCCATATATATGGGATTTCTTCCATTGCAAACACAAATATTTGTGCAAACCACTTAATCCATCATTGACAATGACAGGTTAAGGCATAAGGCAAAATTTTATGTTTTTCCTTAACTCGTCATTGCGAATGACAGGTTGAGTGGTTTGCAATTTTTTTTATAGATAAAAGTGACCTATCTAATCACCTGTTTCATTAATGAGGTTTTAAAGAAATCAAATATTACATAAATCAAACACTTCAAAATAAACTACAACATCTAGAAACAAAATACCTCCAGGTACATCATCCAATCAGCATACAACACAAAATAGAATCAAAACAACCAAGAGTACATATTCTAGGAGTATCCCATCAGTAACACATATGGTGAGTGCCTTACCCGAGCTAGCTGAAAGGTTCAGTACCGGTCTTGACATGTGATCTCCTCCCTGCTATCCTGCCCCAAACCTGGCACCGGATCTAGGGATGAAATCCACCCCTCCGATCTACTCTGCTCCCTCCAGACGAAGCTTCTTTCTGGTCCCTGTTCGACCTGCCCAAGCAATAGTCAGAGTCATCGTTTTATTCAATAGCACTTTAGCTCTACAATTATTGTTACGAAAGCAAGCATCATTCATATCTAGCCACAGACTCCAGAAACTAGCAGCTACAGTAATATCCCAAATCATCCTATACTCTTTTCTAATATGTCTCAGTCTCCATTCCCCCCACAGGTCTTCAATAGTGTTGCGAGTTGACATAATACCAAACCCCAAATCCATAAATTTCCATGAAAGTCTCGCTTTAGGACAGGTAACGAAGATATGTAGTGCATCCTCCTCCCCCTCGTTACATCTTGGGCATTGCGCATCGATCAAGATTTTACGTTTCTGAAGGTTGTCTTTTGATAGAATCACATTATTCAAGACAAGCTAAAGGAAAGCCTTCATCTTATTCGGGACGTCAGATTTCCAAATAATTTTTGCCTCTGAATTTCTAATTCCTCCGTTATTGTAGAAGTTATACATGGAGGAAACCGAGAACATGCCATTAGATTATAATTTCCAAATTCTTTCGTCATCTACACCCGTAGTCAGTGTCACCCAATTTTCAAAATATGTCTTTAGTTGTTGGAGTTGTCGCTGGCTTTCCTGGGATAAGACTCCCACTGATTGGAGATTGACTGTATTGTTTTTCCAAGTGGTTTGCAAATTGCAAACCCTATATTTGCGTTTGCAATGGAAGAAACCTCTTTCCCTCTCTCCCTCTCTCTTTCTCTCTCTCTCTCTCTCTCTCTCTCTCTCTCTATATATATATATATATATATATATATATATATATATATATATATATATATATATATATATATATATATATATGGGAAAAAGGGGCATGAGCAACTTGCTCATTTAGTAAATGAGCAATTGATGATGTGGCAAACATGTGATTGAAAAATCCTTAAAGGGTTAGTTGTCTAATGTATCATATGCATGCCACATAATCAATTGCTCATTTACTAAATGAGCAAGTTGCTCATATCCCTTTTACCCTATATATATATATAGGGACAAGCTTCGGTTACGCACTGGGTTCGATCAAGATCTTGATCGAACGGTTTGTGCTTTGGTGCGCACAAACCCAGTGTGCAACCAGAGGGGCTCCTACATATATGAGGATGCTGGAGGTGCACTGGCAGTGTAGGAAGTTTCCTGTGCTGTCGTGACTCCAACGAGTGGGGTGTGGGTCCCCACATGCTGGAGTCACGGTTCCTGTACTGGGATTGAAACATATGTTTTTTTTTTGATAAAAAGATGACCCAGTCATCGCTTCATTAATGCGAAATTAAATAAACATAGTAGTACTAATTACAAGAATCCAAAATACCTCCTCTATCCACCTACTACAACCACGAAATGACTAGAATAGCAGAAAGTAAGATACAGGGGGATATAGATAATGCCCCACACCAAATCACAGATACAAAGGAAAGTAGACACATCCATATGTGCTCGATCTGAGATAGCGGTCAACTCCCTCCCTAAGCTTGCTCTTCCCCAATTGGTCATACTCCTCTTCCATACGCAGCCTTTTTATTGCTCCCCTATGACCTATCCATTCATGAGTTAGAACCAAAATTTTATGCATGAGACCTGAAAATGTACACTTGATATTGCGAAAGCTTAAATCATTCCGGATTAGCCATAAACACCACATAGTGGCAGATGCTATGATACCCCAACCAACTCTATCTTTCTTTCTAACTTGTTCTACCCACCAATGTCCCCAGACGTCTAAGCTAGACCTAGGGCTATCAAAACACCCAAAACGTAGACAAATAACCTCCCAAGCTAGTTTGGCCTTAGTACAAGAGAATAATAAATGGTTGGTGTCCTCATCAGCGCTCTCACATTCCCCGCATGTAACATCAATTTGCAAATTCCTTTTCTGAAGATTGATCTTCGATAAAAATAGCATCGTTCATAATTAACCAAACAAATATTTTTACTCTCAATGGAATGGAAAGCTTCCAAATAATATTTGCGTCCTTACAATGCAAGCCGCCGTCGTTAATCCTCTTGTACATCGAGGAAACTGAGAATTCCCCAGATGACTCTAGCATCCAGTCTCTACTATCTTCAGTCTCGTTGTTGTAGCGACCTTCATCCCTAATAAACTTATTTAGGTTAGTCAAATCTATTAATTCCCTCTGAGATAATTGTCCCCTAGTATCCAGCTTCAGTCTCTTGTTACTCCACACATCCGACACCATCGTTTCGATATTAATCGTCGCCTCCGCCGCTTCGGGGAATAAGCTCATCAAGCTAACCTCCCCGCACCACCTGTCCCTCCAAAATCTTGTGTCCTTCCCATTCCCAATCCTGCATCTAGTGTGTGCATGGTACATCAGCCCTACCTTTGTCACTCCCTTCCATAACATCGAGGATTTTCCGAACGCACTTTTCCCTCCAAATCGGTAAAGTTTCCTCCCTCTATATTTAGCAAAAGATTTGCACCACCAATTATTACGACGCCTTCTTCATCTTCCACCACTTGCTTAGCAGTGCTTTGTTCATATCCCTTATATTCAGAATCCCTATGCCGCCATATTCTCTCATTTTGCAAACTTTACCCCATTTAACCAGTGGCATTCCTTTGTTTGATTCGTCAGCTCCTCTCCATAGAAGTCTTCTTCTGCTTTTATCTAACTTCTGAATTACTCACTAAGGAATCTCATAAACAGACATCAGGTAAGTCGGGAGACTGCTAACTAATGGGGTTTAGTTAGTGAAGAGCAGAGAAAAAGTGGAATTACCAGGAAATTTCTTACACCGGTGTAGCCAATGTAATGGTACTACTAAAGATGCATTTTAGGATTGGGATGGAAAGCACTGAATTCTTAAGGGTATCAACTGAAACAGGTACCCTTTTCCAACTATTTCACATTAAAATTCTGCTATTTGTCTTAAAGTGATTTCGTATTCTGATTGATTGCTACCTATAAGAATGAATTTCTGAAGTAATCGGCTCTAATAATTTATTATAATTATTATAATAATAAATATTATTATTATTTGTTTTTTTAACTACTTTTGCAGATCGGACAAGGAACATACAGTAGTGTTTACAAAGCCCGTGATCTTGAGACTGGAAAAACTGTTGCACTGAAGAAAGTGCGGTTTGTTAATATGGATCCTGAGAGTGTTCGATTTATGGCAAGGGAGATCGATATACTCCGTAGACTTGATCACCCAAATGTTATTAAACTCGAAGGCATAGTTACATCACGATTGTCTAGTAATCTATACCTTGTATTTGATTATATGGAGCATGATCTTGCTGGACTAGCGTCGAGACCTGGTACCAAATTCACAGAGCCACAGGTAAACTGCCAGCTGTACATTGCAAAAGTTTTAATTCTCGGATATCAGAATCATCTCAGTTAGTGGTTTATCGTATTGGACAGGAGATTTCAGAAGACATCTCGTAGATATGGGACCATACCAGGCGTTATCGAACACTCAATAAATATATATATATATATATTTTTATTTTCATATAGGAAAGATCATATTTTCTAGATGTCATCTATCTAATAAGGTGATATATAATGCAAGTAAAGCCATGAGCCAATCATCCCAGCACAATATATGTTCTCAAAATGTAATAAATTTATAAAAATAAATTGTTAAATAATATGGTTTGTAATTTTGTATACCTATACCTATACTTAAATATAACTCCTCTTATCCTAACTTGATATTTGAGCAGTTCTTTCAATTGAAGAACGTTCGTCTTATTCTGAACCTTTACCATATACTCCAGGTGAAATGTTTCATGCAACAACTACTAAGTGGGCTTGATCATTGTCACAGTCGTGGGGTCTTGCACAGAGATATCAAGGGGTCGAATCTCCTCGTTGACAGCAATGGAGTCCTGAAAATAGGAGATTTCGGCCTTGCTGCAGTTTTTAATCCTGAACAAAAACAGCAGTTGACAAGCCGAGTTGTTACTCTATGGTATCGGCCTCCTGAGCTTTTGCTGGGTGCCACAGAATATGGAATTGCTGTGGATTTGTGGAGTAGTGGTTGCATTTTGGCAGAGTTGCTAGCTGGCAAACCTATAATGCCAGGAAGAACTGAGGTAAACACTATTTATTATGTGTTTAATATGCATAGATCATGTACGATGGAGAATAGATTTTTCATTATTTGATATCTGTGAACTAATTTCTTGTAGGTGGAACAATTGCACAAGATCTTCAAGCTCTGTGGATCGCCTGCAGAAGAGTACTGGAAAAAGTCAAAGTTGTCAGATGCAACTATTTTCAGACCTCAGCATCAGTATCCGCGCTGTGTTGCTGAGACATTTAGGGATTTTCCTTCTCCAGCTTTACGTCTTTTGGATAAATTGCTTGCAATAGAGCCAACAGAAAGGGGCACGGCATCTTCTGCTCTTGAGAGTGAGGTAAGGTTTTGTGGCTTTTTTTGGCTTATCACTACTTCTTCACCACTGGTGTTCTTTCATGTGTTTCATTATTTCATAATGAGACACGAGATTTCTTGTAAAACTTGAAAATAAGAAAAAAAAATAATAATAAAAATGATATGGGATTTAAGTGTTTTGACTTTTGACCAAACATAATGCTAAAATCCTCCATCATAGCCTGCTTGAATAGGTTGCATACTTAGGGTGTTCATGGGATATGTTAGGCAGATCAACTTTTATTACTCTTTGTACCCAAATTTAAATTTTAAGAAGATTATTAAGAGGACTATCTCACTTTTCAGTTTGTCGGTTGTCCCCGTAGAATAGGTCTTATTTATAGTAAATAAAAAAATTATGGTTATTATTCATAAACATGTTATACTTGTACATGATTTATACATATGTACAGATTTGTGTTTATACATGTACTGATACATCTATACATGTAACATACACATTCTACTGACACTATGTATCAGATTTGTTTTCATACGTATACTGATATGTATATATACATGTAACATATACATTGTACGTGGTCACTTTTTATTCAATATATATATATATATATACACACACATTCTGCTGATACTCAACAACAATTAGGCTTATTTCATGTCAGTTTTGAAGAAATGAAGACCTGCCCACTTGAATTACTGCGGCTCTCTCTAGGTCCCTAAAATCGATAATTCCCCCCCCCCCCCCCCCCCCCCCCGGTTCATCTAAAATTCTAAAAAGATGTTAACGAAACAAGATACAATCAAATGAAACATGCATGATAGTCATGCAAGCCGGGATCATGATCTTCACACCGCCAAAAAGTGCATACAGAAAAATAGAATAAACAAGGAACACTACAAGGAAAACAAAATACAATCTAGTTGAGACAACCAAAAGTAGTGGACTCAAGCAAGCCTCCCCAGCAAACCACATGTCATGGTCTGTGGCCAACCTCCCACTTTACATCAAGTCTCCTCGTGCTGGGTCAGGTCCTCCCCCTCAGACTATTCATAATTTCTTTTGATCAATAACGATGGGTCGACGCCCCTCGCGTTCCATTAATAAGAGTTTAATGAAACAAACAACCAAAAATAGGGCGTGTAGCTCACATCCCCCTAGGGGAACCTGAAACTCCACCCCCGCCAGAGAGCCCACCCACAATAGTTTCCCTCGCCCCAAAAACAAAACATAATTACACTCATAATAGCCGATCGGCTCCAAATACACCGACCATACCCCAAAAATACAAACTGACCCAAAAAACCAAAAGCTAGCAAGTGCGCTCATTCCAACGCCACTTGCCGATCACTCCCCCTCAGAAGTCCCCAACCTATCCTCGGTATCCATCTCAGCTATTGGTGTCCCGACATCAGCATACATGTCCTTGATTTTTTTCGCCGTTTCCGCACCTGCTGTGAAACTGATGTTAACAATAATAGAGTATTTGAGATGTTGATGCATGCGGTGTTTGTGTTGCGTGAAAAAATTCTGCTATTCCTTTCTAGCCATATAGCCCAACATATAGCCGCTACCCCAATACCCCATATTTCCCTATAACCAATATGGACATTGCTATTCCCCCACCCTCCCCAGGCACCTTCTACCGTAACCGGAGTCGTACCAACGATACGTTCCATAATTTCAATTTGGGTCTGTGCATGTTTACGTTCAGCTTGAGTTAATAACACCAGTAGGTTACCTAGTGCATGTTTAGGATACATGTAATCCTACAGAATGTGCGTACATAGATTAGATGCAACAAATCCTAAACTTCAGGATACAAGTACATCTTTAGATTTAGTTATGGAAGTGCATGGTTAGAAATCAAATTAAACAAGTCACTTTGTTTACTTTATTGTAACTATTAAGAAGTATCTGTATGTAATAAACCATGCAGTTTGAAGGCAAGGTGTACACTTAATTTAAGTGATCGCAAAATGACCATACCAGGATGATCAAAATTATTCATAGATGTTTCAGGGTATGTAGAAACAATCAAAAGAATGGATCATCCATTATAGATTTATAGTGACATTTTTTTTTCTTCTTTAGAAAGGTATCCAATGTAATGACTTCAAACCTGATCAACTTCACTTGAAGTTTAGTATAATCATGCATGTGTGAATGCATTTTATGTTTCTGGTATTTCTACTACCTTATAAGTTATAGATGTGACAAATTTAGACTTAATTTGTCTCATACATGTATCCAATATGTATCATACGGCTACATCTCTTTTATATTGTATTTCCGCGACCTGGTTGTCTACAAATTGGAAAATCAATACCACACATGAACCAAATTTTCTTAGAATTTCTTTTAACCAGTTTCTTTCTTTCTCTGTATCCTATTAGCCTTGTGGTGACTGATATTGAGTCGTATTTACAGTTTTTCACTACAAAGCCTCTTCCGTGTGATCCTTCAAGTTTGCCTAAATTTCCACCAAGCAAGGAGTATGATGCGAAGCTCCGTGATGAAGAAGCAAGGAGGTATTACTCCCAGTAATTCTTCTCCATAGAGAAAATTAGGTTCACTTATATTTTCTTTTAAACTACAATCACCTCTAAATCATGCTGGTTGACAGGAAAAGAGAAGCAGCTAATAAAGACCGGGGAGCTGAACCTGCAAAGAGAGGGTCTAGGGATCAATCAAAGAGAGTACAAGATAACAATTCAGAAGTTCAGGTATTTTCTCTAGTGTAATCACTTCGACTTAAATAGAGGATAAAACCATCGACATTTGAAAATACTGTTGTGCAGAACTTTTTACATATTTGTGTTGTTGTTGCAGAAGCGACAGACAAATAACAATGTGGGAGGGCTTAGTGTTGATCCCTCAAGAATGAATGGCTATACTCATGTTGGCAGTTCAATGCACCCTGGTGCATATGGAAACTTAAGGAGAAAGAATATGGAGATCGAACATCGGGCTGCTCCTGGCCGCTCGGTTAGTAATTTGAAGACAACAAACAGCAACCAACTGAGAACACAGAGATCATACATCAATCGTTATGGGGATAGTGGAGACTTGACGGGAATCTCGGGAATGGTGTCAGAAAGAAAAACGAACAACTCTAGGTACAATAGGCTTGATATTGCGGAACCATCTGCAAAAGGGTATGAATTAGATAAGTCTGCCTCTAGCCATCATAAGAAAGATGATAGAGGAAGCAAGGATTCTTCCATGGTGAGTTTGTTATTTTTTTATATTTCTTTCTTTTTCCTTTTATGTTTCAACCGTTTTGATTTAAGGGTTCTCAACGACAATGCTGAAAAACATAAAGGCTTTGACTGGGACAGTTTGGTTAAAAATTACACATAAAACAAAAGGGAAAAATATCAATCCTTAAATGACTAAAGGTCTTAACGGATTATCAGTAGCAACATTAACATAAGATAAATGGAACATAATGAACTCCACTGTTATTTCTGGAATAAGTTGCTACTTTGTTAAATTTAGCTCTGAAAACTTGTTTAATACCCTTTGCTCTGCTTCTACCTCTCTGTTATTAACTATTCACGTACTCATTATCTCCCTCTCTAACAAATATATCAGTATATTTTTCTTCATCTGTAGTTACTTTCCAAGTTTCTAAATCAAGTTGTTGGAAATTATATTTCAAAAGTTGAATTTTATAAAAAGGATTGTTAACATAAATTAGTACTTTAATACAAATTTAACCTCTAATACAATTATTTCATGATTTTAATAGAGTTATTATTTGAAAAATAGAGTTATTATTTGACTGTTTCACACAATATACTCCAAGTTGTATTACTAATATTTTGGATTGCTGAAATGAATTCCAGGGCTACGGAACTAAGAACAAAAGAATTCATTATTCTGGACCATTAATAAAACCCGGTGGAAATATGGAGGACATGCTCAAAGAGCACGAGAGGCAAATCCAGCAGGCAGTACGAAAAGCACGAAATCGGTAATGATCATGTCTGAAACAACCTCAAAAAGAAAATGCTAAAAAATTCCTCACCTCACTTAGAAAGCTGGTTCGGAAGCCATTCACACTAGTCTTTAAAGAGAAGTGATCTATGGAACAAACATTGTATTAAAATTTTGGAGGATATACAAAGTTGCAAATGTATGAACCTAAAGCTTTCATCCTCTGGCTTGCAGTGCTGGCATTGTGTATATTTCGACGTTTTTACCAGCTTCTAGTATTCTCAACTTGTAAATTGAATCAATAACAATGAATTGTATATATCATTTTCAGTACGAGTTGGGTAGTTTGAGTGTGTTATGTTGTATATGAGTGGGTGTAGGGAGAGGATTAAGTTGTGGAAAGCCAGAAAATGGGAATCTGTTCTTGAGTATTACATGTAATTCACAGTTGAATTGAAGTTCTGTTGATAATTTTTTTTTATTTACATTATATAAAAAAATTCATATTATTTTTTATACCACTGGATTGCAACAAGATCTTTAATGTATTTTATATTAAAAAATATTCTTATTGTGGGTTTGTAAGAAGATCATATAAAGGACCAAGAAATTAAGGAATGCTCGTGCTCAGGGCCAGCACCCACCTTGAGGCAGGTGAGGCGGCCGCCTTAGGCCCCAGAATTTTTTTACAATTTTAGGGACCCCAAATTTGTATTCCCTTTGTAAATATAGACAAGTATTTTGCGAGTAAAAAAATTATATTGCCCCCCCAAAAATAATTATTTGGGCCTTTCGCGTCGGGCTCTAGGAAATTCATGGCCGGCCCTGCTCGTGCTTAAGTTTGCTCTTTGCACCAAATACATTACAATATTTAGAAGGATTTGGCGCTTAGGAATGACCTAGTAGTGTCCCGGTTAGAAAGAGTGATTTGATAAGTATTGAGGGTAGAGTTAGGGGTAGTAGAACGCCTAAACTTACTTGGGTGAAAACAATGAGAAAAGATATGATAGCTTGTGGCCTTACAGACGATATTGCGCTAAACCGAGCAGAATGGAAACCAGGATTTATGTAGCGGACTCCAACTAGTTGGGAAAAAGGTTTTGTTGTTGTTGATGTTGGTGGTGGTGCTTAGGAATTTTGTAAAAAAATGCAAAAGGTAAACAATAGGTCACATTACAGAATTTCCATATAGTACTCTAAAATTACATATAAGTTATCCAACATTATATATAAGATTTAGTAAGACTAAACAAAGACCATAGAAATATTTTTTATTGTTTATTTTTTGTTGAGAAAAGCCATTGAACTAATATTTAATTATACGAATTCAAAGGAAGAAAAAATTGTCAAAATTAACTTCAGTATGTTTTACCTGGAAAGTAGGTGGTTCAGTTCCATCCTGTGCTACAATCATCAGATCATAGATTGCAGCAGAAGCCCAAGCTGTATCTCTTTTATCTGAATCAATCATGAGATAGTCATTGATATTTGATAATACATGGAGAAAAGTACTGTAAATAGAAGCTCTTTAAGGATATATAAGGGACTACAGTCTGATAGGGGCTGAGATTTGAGAGTGCTTGTTCTTAGCCATGGATCACAACTAGGGTTTGTAACTCAAGGATTGGGGAAGAAACAAGTGAAAATTTCTATTAATTGCTTGAATTGGATTACAGATTCAGTCCCGCTCTTGAGAAAGAGAGAGAGAGAGAGAGACACGTGCAATGCACGTAGTGCTACAGTAATAACAGACTAATTGTTAAGACCCGACCCGAAGCTGCGTTTCAGAAGGAACAGTGTTATTTCACTACTATGGCCATGTATCAGTTCTCAACTGATACATATGCAGATATATGTATGCATATACTCTTATTTATACCACTCCAGTATGTAGCTAATCACCCCGCAACATAGTCAACTATAATCATAGAAAAGGGGAGTTTGTCTCATCATGCATGGCAAATATTCAATCAACTCCAGGGCTATGTCAAGTTCTATTTCAGGAAGTTTAGTCTGTGGGGTAAACAAGACAACTTTGATTGGTAGAGCACAGAAAACATAATGCACTGAATTGACAGAAAGTAATTTGGTCAGTATCTTTTACTCAAGTATTTAAGGTTATTTTCTACTTCAATCAAACGTCACAAAGCATCTATATAATAAAACACAAAGAATGCTATCAAGTGGTTCTCCTTCAATCCCCCCAAAATCAAAGGTTCAGATCTAACCTCACAAAACACATTTTTCCTCCCAAAAGTTTTCCCCCAAAACTCAAATTCAAATCCCCAAAACAACTTCTTTATTTATTTAACACACACACACACACACACACACTCTCTCTCTCTCTATATATCTATATATATACACACACACGGAAACAATCATGGACTTTTATTTATAACTAATTATTGTCATATTATTCAAACTTAAGTTATATAATTGTTGATTTATTGTTTACAAGGCTTTTCATATGTTGTATGGTTTTGAAGCCGTGCCATAGGCAAGTGCCCACAGGCAAATCTAGTACATCTATATTAGTTGTACAATATTAGGAAAAGGACATAAGTAACCATGCCCATGCATCTAGATTTTGTTGAATCACCACGTTCTACATCTATGTACATCACACTCATCTATGTAGGGGCGGCCCTAGGATTTTAGGGGCCCGAAGCAAAATTTTTTTTTGAAAAGGACGGAAGTTTTTTAGGGCCCTTAGGATTTTAGGGGCACCAAATGAAGATGAATTAGCTTGGTTTCACTTTCAAAAAGGGCCTCACAATTACCCCCCCCAAAAAAAAGGATTCATGTATTAGAAAAAAAAAAGTATGCATGAGAAATCATGGATTTTAGGGGCCTGAAGCTAATATAAAATTTTTTAGGGGCTAATATAAAACCATGAAAAAAATAAAACGATCCATGAATTTTAGGGGCCTGAAGCTAATATATATATATATTTTTTCTGAAAATAGGGGCCCCTTTTTTGGTGATTTTGGGGGCTCCAAGGAGGGCCGGGCCTGCATCTATGTATGGAAATCATAAGTTAATTTCAGTAATGAATACTTACAGATACTCACCCCTATCATATATGACAGTATAGTCATCAGCATCTACACCAGAAAGGCTGAAGCCTACCCTTGCAAGTGGATCCCCGGCCCGCACCACGAATCTGAAAGATAGCATTTGAAGTTCCGAATAAAAGCTTCTTATTCCCCATTTTATTGTTGATAAATATATCCTTTCAGAATGACTATGGGATTAACCAATGATGTTTCCTATAGTTTGTGAGCAAAGATGTCGGTTATGTAAAAATGTCCAAAATGTACAGCACAGGAGAAAATAAATGAGACATTATAAACATTCAAAAACCACATGTAATTTGAAGAAAAGATTATACATACCAACTTCAACGTTTTTCACCGCCAAGGATAGCCACAAGAAAGAGACCAGCAGACTTTAGTACCAATCTACAAAGTGAAAATATGGAAGCAGAATTCAGCACTTTAGACTATTAATAAGCATAGAAGAAGAAGAAAAGGATTTTGTCCAAGAAAAATATCCATCAAAAGGCAGGAGAATGTTAGAGAAGCAAATCTGGATCATGGCTCTAGCAATATAATTTTTCAAGTCGAGCCCCCAAACAACTGATTACCAATGCTACGGACAAAGAAAAACAACAATGTTGTGGTTGTTAATTGAATGTATATAGAAACAACTGATTATTTAACTGCATGATCGATGGTGAAATATAGTAACCTTCATTTTACAAGAAAAAAATTTCTTCATCCCTAACCAGAAATGAAGTCTTGGTTGTTATCTGGGTCATTGATGTCAATTGGCATATCCATCATGATTAGCTTTTCTATACCATCTGACAAAAGAAGGAGCTAGTGTTCAAAATTAATTATTTGGGCTTTTTGCCTTGAGCCCCGGAAACTCAGGGCGGCCCTGTACAAAATGTACACATTTAACTGCCATTAAAATACAACGAGGTTTCCATTCTTCGACCCCATTCCATAATAATTCAAAACCTCCAGTTTCACTAAGACACAATCATTCATCGTTCACCAAGCTACAATAGTTTATATTCTATCACGTGAAAACAGTGCACTATGATATTTTATGTCCCTCATTTTGTGGGTTTAGTCCACAGTTTCCATCCGTTTTCGTGAAAATTTGTATTTGACTGTTTTAGCCTCATTTGTGGGCTAGTTCACTGTTTTTGACCATTTTCGTGAGATTTTTTATTTTTCTCATTTTGTTGGCTATATAGTACACTGTTTTCGATCAATTTCATGATATTTCGTATTTAACTGTTTTGGCCTCATTTTGTGTGTTACAGTCCACAGTTTCTGACTGTGTTCGTGAAATTTTGTATTTGACTATTTTAGCCTCATTGGTGCGCTATAGTGCATAGTTTTCAACCACTTTCGTGAGATTTTTTATGTTCCTCATTTTGTAGGCTAGTCCACTGTTTCCAGTCGTTTTCGTGAAATTTTGTATTTAACTGTTTTAGCCTTATTTGTGGGCTATGTCCATAGTTTTCGGCCACTTTCGTTAGATTTTTTTATTTTCCTCATTTTGTGGGCTATAATACACTATTTTCGATCAATTTCAAGAGATTTTGTATTTTACTGTTTTGGCCTTATTTTGTGGGTTATAGTCCACATTTTCTAGCCGTTTTCATAAAAAATTGTATTTGACTGTTTTAACCACATATGTGGGCTATAGTCCATAGTTTTCGGCCACTTTCATGAGATTTTTTATTTCCCTCATATTGTGGTCTATATAGTCCACAGTTTTGTGTCATTTTCAAGAGATTTTTTATTTTACTGTTTTAGCCTCATTTTGTGGGTTATAGTCCATAGTTTCCGGCCGTTTTCGTGAAATTTTGTATTTGATTGTTTTAGCATCATTTGTGGGCTATAGTCCACAGTTTTCGGCAACTTTCGTGTGATTTTTTATTTCCCTCATTTAGTGGGCTATGTACATTGTCATCGATCACTTTTATGAGATTTCGTATTTTACTGTTTTAGTCTCATTTGTGGGTTATAATCCACAGTTTCCGACCGTTTTCATGAAAATTTGTATTTGAATGTTTTAGCCTCATTAGTTGGCTATAGTCCACAGTTTTTGGCCACTTTCGTGAGATTTTTTACTTCCCTCATATTGTGGGCTATATAGTCCACAGTTTTGTGTCATTTTCAAGAGATTTCTTATTTTACAATGTTGGCCTTATTTTGTGGGTTATAGTCCACAGTTTCCGACCGTTTTCGTGAAAATTTGTATTTGACTGTGTTAGCATCATTAGTGGGCTATAGTCCACAGTTTCCGGCCATTTTCGTGAGTTTTTTTATTTTTCTCATATTGTGGGCTATATAGTCCACAGTTTTGTGTCATTTTCAAAAGATTTCTTATTTTACTGTATTAGCCTCATTTTGTTGGTTATAGTCCATAGTTTACAGCCGTTTTCGTGCAATTTTGTATTTGATTGTTTTAGCATCATTTGTGGGGTATAGTCCACAGTTTTCGGTCACTTTCATGAGATTTTTTATTTCCCTCATTTTGTGGGCTATAGTACATTGTTTTCGATCACTTTCATGAGATTTCGTTTTTTACTATTTTAGTCTCATTTTGTGGGTAAAGGCCACGACCGTTTTCGTGAAAATTTGTATTTGACTGTTTTAGCCTCATTTGGGGAGTGTAGTCCAAAGTTTTCGGCAACTTTCGTG
This sequence comes from Hemerocallis citrina, assembly GCA_017893485.1. Lineage (NCBI taxonomy): Eukaryota > Viridiplantae > Streptophyta > Magnoliopsida > Asparagales > Asphodelaceae > Hemerocallis > Hemerocallis citrina. Next base: position 216,618,580 of record CM030368.1, read on the forward strand.
AGTTTTTGATTTCCCTCATTTTGTGGGCTTTAGTACACTGTTTTCGATCAATTTTATGAGATTTCATATTTTACTGTTTTGGCCTCATTTTATGGGTTATAGTGCACATTTTCCGGCCGTTTTTTCTGAAATTTTGTCTTTGACTGTTTTAGCCTCATTTGTAAGCTATAGTCTACAGTTTTCGAACCACTTTCGTGAGATTTTTTATTTCCTCATTTTGTGGGCTATAGTCCACATTTTCTAGTTGTTTTTGTGAAATTTTGTGTTTGACTGTTTTAGCTTCATTTGTGGGCTCCACAGTTTTCGGTCACTTTCGTGAGATTTTTATTTTCCTCATTTTGTGGGCAATAGTACACTATTTTCCATCATTTTCATGAGATTTTGTATTTTACTGTTTTGGCCTCAGTCCACAGTTTCCGGCCGTTTTCGTGAAAATTTGTATTTGAATGTTTTAGCCTCATTTTTGGGCTATAGTCCACAGTTTTCGGCTACTTTCATGAGAATTTTTATTTCTCTCATTTTGTGGGCTATAGCACAATGTTTTCGATCAATTTCAAGAGATTTTGTATTTTATTTACTGTTTTGGCTTCATTTTGTGGGTTGTTCACAGTTTTCGGTCGCTATCGTAAAAATTTATATTTGACTGTTTTAGTCTCATTTGTCGGCAATAGTCCACAGTTTTCGGCCACTTTCATGCGATTTTTTATTTTCCTCATTTTGTGGGCTTTATAATACACTGTTTTCGACCAATTTAATGAGATTTCACATTTTACCATTTTGGCCCCATTTTGTGAATTATAGTCCACAGTTTCCGACCGTTTTCGTGATTTGTAGTTGACTGTTTTATCCTCATTTGTGGGCTATATAGTCCACAGTTTTCGACAACTTTCGTGAGATTTTTTATTTCCCTTCTGTTGTGGGCTGTAGTACACTATTTTTGATTACTTTAATGAGATTTCGTATTTTACTGTTTTTGGACACATTCGGTGGGTTTCCGACAGGTTTCGTGAAATTTTGTAAGACTTTTTTTAGCCTCATTTGTGGGCTATAGTCCACAGTTTTCAGCCACTTTCGTAAGATTTTTATATATCCCTCATTTTTTGGGCTATAGTCCACTGTTTCTAGTCGTTTTCGTGAAAATATTGTATTTGACTGTTTTAGCCTCATTTGTGGGCTATAGTTCACATTTTTTTGCCACTTTCGTAAGATTTTTTATTTTCCTAATTTTGTGGGCTATTGTACACTGTTTTCGATCACTTTCATAAGATTTCGTATATAATTGTTTTAGTCTCATTTTGTGGGTTATAATACACAGTTGCTGCCCGTTTTCGTGAAAATTTGCATTTAACTGTTTTAGCCTCATTTGTGGGTTATAGTCCACAGTTTTTGGCCACTTTCGTGAGATTTTTTATATCCTCATTTTGTGGGTTATAGTCCACTGTTTCTAGTCGTTTTCATGAAGTTTTGTATTTGACTATTTTAGCCTCATTTGTGGGCTATAGTTCATAGTTTTTGGCCACTTTCGTCCGATTTTTTATTTTCCTCATTTTGTTTGATATAGTACACTGTTTTCGATCACTTTAATGAAATTTTGTATTTTACAGTTTTGACCTCATTTTGTGGGTTATAGTCCACAGTTTCTAGCTGTTTTTGTGAAAATTTGTATTTGACTGTTTTCGGCTCATTTGTGGGCTATATAGTCCACAGTTTTGAGCCACTTTCGTGAGATTTTTTATTTTCCTCATATTGTGGGCTATATATTGTGTCATTTTCAAGAGATTTCTTATTTTACTGTATTGGACTCATTTTGTGGGTTTACGGCCCTTTTCGTCAAATTTTGTATTTGACTGCTTTACCCTCATTTGTGGGCTATATTCCACAGTTTTCGGCAACTTTCGAGGGATTTTTATTTTCCTCATTTTGCGGGCTATTGTGCACTGTTTTCAATCAATTTCCTGAAATTTCATATTTTACTATTTTGGCATCATTTTGTTGGTTATGTCCACAGTTTCCGGCCGTTTACCTGAAATTTTTTGGTTGACTGTTTTACCCTCATTTGTGGGCTATAGTGCACGGTTTTCGACCACTTTCGTGAGTTTTTTATTTCATCCATTTTGTGGGCTATTGTACACTTTTTAGATCACTTTCATGAGATTTCGTGGGCTATTTGTTACTGTTGGGGACCTTAGAAGGTTTGGACATGCATGCTTGTCAGCCTGCAACTTTCAGATTTTTTATTTTTTTTAACTTTCAGTTGTTAATTAAGAATAACTAGATGACAGTTTTAAAAAACTGAATTACTTAAAATGAGAATAATTTATGATTATCTAAATATTATCTTCTGAAATTGCACAAACTATGTTGTCTTGGAATTTCTGAATAAAATTTTGGCCGACTAGGAGTGTAGGACCCCTTGGGTTTTATATAACTAGGCAAACTGGAGATATGGTCCTTCTGAATGCACTACCCTACACACACACATACACACATATATATAAGAAAACAAGCCCAACAAATCAGCTCAATGGAACCCGTAGTACCTACTGTCGACGACAACGAAGATGAAGCAGCTACTCTGTCTAAACTCCAAGCAACCCGAGCAAATCTCATTCCTCTCCTCACTGCCTCATCTGAGCTGGCCAAAGATTTATCATCCGTCAATAACCGTATGTCAGTTGGACTCGAAACAGTGGCTGCTGCATCCGATGCTGTTGCCCCATTAGAAGCCCAGTCCATTGCTGCAAAGGCACTCCACTCGCGCATCAACCGTGCTGTCTCTCCTGCCCTCTCAGTCATCAACACGTTCTCCCTTGTAGAGTCCGTCCAGCATCGCCTCCTTTCTCTATCCGATGATGACAACACTAAGTACGTACATGCAATCTTCTTATAATTGCATGTACGTACTTATTATTGCAATAATAAGTACGTACTTATTATTGCAATAATAGAGATAGAGATTGCAGATTGCAGATTATAAGTACGCCTCCTTTCTCTATTATTGCAATAATAGAGAAAGGAGGCGTACTTATTGCAATAATAAGTACGCCTCCTTTCTCTATTATTGTAGATTGCAATAATAGAGATATTGCAATCTTCTTATGTCTGTCTGTCTCTCTATCTGTCTGTTTGTCTGTCTGCTATTAGGTAGATTGGCCACTTTTGGGAAGGCCAATCTCTATCCAAACCTTATCTGCAACTATGTTGTCTTGGATTATCTTTATCTTAAACTCCAATATGCTGTCTCCTCTGTTTTACACCATATATTCTATCGGGAGATCAATCAAGCTTCCCCTGTTAAAATCCACTTATAAGAAGCAGCAAAATACCCACTATCCAATCTATAACTCTCCCCCACCTCCAAACTACTAGGAGTAGCACTAGCATTAGTACTACCACCACTAGCCTCCTCATGGAACCTCCGTCTCCCCCACCTCATCGAATTGAAGGAAGAAGAGGCTGAAATTGCCAGCCTATCAACATACTCCTTGAGCCAGCTTGACACCGTCATATTACCAGTTCCATCAACAACACTCTGTTCCTGATAACCTGGAGGAATCTCATGTTGCAAGAACTAGTTACCAAAATGACCCACCTTTTGAAAGTATTTACCAAACAGACCCACTTTCGAAAGTATTTACCAAAACGATCCACTCGCTTTTTGAGAAAGCGGGTTTGGTTAAAACCCAATCGCTTTTTCAGAAAGTGAGTCTAGGCTTTCGAAATTCAAATGGCTCACACTCGCTTTCTGAAAAAACGAGTGAGCCAGTTTGAGAATTTTTTAAAAAAGTAGGGCAGTTTGGAAAAAACTTTCAAAAAGTGGGACAGTTTGGAAAAAAATTCCATGTAGTCTCACTCTTTTGTCTCTTTCACACACACACAGATATACATGTATCTATATAATAAATTACAAAGAAAGCTATCAAGTGGCTCTCATTCAATCTTCCCTAAAATCAATGGCCTAGATTGATTCTTACAAAACATATTTTTCCGCCCAAAATTTCAAACCCCAAAATTAAATCCCCCCCCCCCCCCCAAAACTAAAAAATTCATTACTTTATTACTATCTCTCTCTTCTCTCTTCATTTTTTCATATTTTTTTCTTTCTTTCTCTCCCTCCCTCTCTCCCATTTTTTCTTTATTTACTTACAAACTTACAAATTTAGATTTTAAGATTTCAGGTTTGTAAAATTTTCAGAATTTTTATGGTTTTTTATTGCACATGTTGTATTGAAAATAGCAAATATCTCTTCAACAGTTAAATTCATCATTTTCCATCCTTAAAATTCTAAGAAGTTGGATTTTACACCCTCATTTATAATTATTTTTCAACATATACTAATAGAAACATGGACTTTTATTTATAACTAATTGTTGTCATACTATTCAAACTTGAACTACATAATTGTTGTTTCACTGTTTACAGGGCTTTTCGTGTGTTGTATCGTTCCGAAGACGTGCCGTAGGCACGTGCCCACGGGCAAATCTAGTATGCATATATATTAGATTATGCTAAGACTATCCAATAACGGGTCGGGTCGGGTTGGGTCAAGTCCAAAACAAGGGAAAAAACTACTCTTTTCCCGTATTTAAGGGTCAAAAAAAACCTTTGCTTAAGCATTTTTTTTAACACTGTATGCTGCTATTTGATGCTTTCCGCCACTTTTTGACGCTTTCCATCGCTTTTTAGAACACTTTTTAAAGAGTACTGCATTTCTTGTGCTTTTTGGCAAAATTAAGCGGTAAACAACCGCTTAACATTGTTGTGTATTAAGGGGAAACAATTTAGAATGGGTTTAGTGAAAATTTTATGGAGTTAGAAACCCGTCGGAATCTTAAAAATACGGGTATACCATGTATGCACGCCGGGGGTTCGGTGAAATGCCCGAGCGAGATTTAGGTGAGAATTTGATGGGTTCGGAGGTGTAATTGAGTCTTATTATTATTATTAACCCTAATTTGAGAGATTAGGGCAAAAGGGATTAAAGAAATTAGGAAATAGAAAATTTTCTTATTAGAAAGCCTCCGACCAATATGTGAGTTCTTGTATTGGGGCCCGAATTCGAAATCTATCGATGTAGCTCACCTACATATGTCATTTGTGATGCGTGGGTGAAGAAGGATTCAAATTTGGAGGTCTGTAGGTCGAGTTTTGAGTTTTAAGTTAATCGGTTCTATAATTTTCCAATTAGGTGGAAAAAGTTGAACTTCGACAGGCTACCGGGCGGACGTGGGGTATCGTTTGCTCGATCCGTCAAGTGAGTATGTTCTATCTATAAATATTTTATATTGTGGCCAAATTTCGTGGCTTTCTGATATATTTTGTAGAAGTTATGCCAAAAATTGATTTTCAATGAAAATACGGATTTTTAGGGGTCCGAAAATGAGTTTTTGTGATATTTGGTGAAATTAACTATTTTAAGTATATAAAACCTATATTATGGGTTAATGTGACGTGTTGAAGTATAAAAATTAAATATATTAAATGGTTTATGCATATTTTTACCTCGTGCATGTTTCGTGCATGTTTTTGGGTATATAGGCCAATATAGGTAATTTGGTATATGTGGAGCCTTGTGTATGGGCTAGCATGCTATGGATGGATGTTATAAGATGTAATTAGACGAAATTAGTGATTGTGATCATGTTTTGAAAATCCGTGTATTTATAGTGCATGTTTTGTGCATGTTTTGGGACATATAGGCCCTTATAGGTGATTTTACTTACATGGAACATGGTGTATGAACTAGTATGCTATAATTGGATATTATGAGATTTAATTAGAGAAAATAAATGATTTTGGTCCCTTTTTCTTGGAAACCTGCATGTGTGGTGTATGTTTGTGATATATATATTATGATATTGACTCGTGATGTGATTTTTATTGATGAAATTAGGGTTAGGGTTAGGGTTAGGGTTAGGGTTAGGGTTAGGGTTAGGGTTAGGGTTAGGGTTAGGGTTAGGGTTAGGGTTAGGGTTAGGGTTAGGGTTAGGGTTAGGGTTAGGGTTAGGGTTAGGGTTAGGGTTAGGGTTAGGGTTAGGGTTAGGGTTAGGGTTAGGGTTAGGGTTAGGGTTAGGGTTAGGGGTTAGGGTAGGGTTAGGGTTAGGGTTAGGGTTAGGGTTAGGGTTAGGGTTAGGGTTAGGGTTAGGGTTAGGGTTAGGGTTAGGGTTAGGGTTAGGGTTAGGGTTAGGGTTAGGGTTAGGGTTAGGGTTAGGGTTAGGGTTAGGGTTAGGGTTAGGGTTAGGGTTAGGGTTAGGGTTAGGGTTAGGGTTAGGGTTAGGGTTAGGGTTAGGGTTAGGGTTAGGGTTAGGGTTAGGGTTAGGGTTAGGGTTAGGGTTAGGGTTAGGGTTAGGGTTAGGGTTAGGGTTAGGGTTAGGGTTAGGGTTAGGGTTAGGGTTAGGGTTAGGGTTAGGGTTAGGGTTAGGGTTAGGGTTAGGGTTAGGGTTAGGGTTAGGGTTAGGGTTAGGGTTAGGGTTAGGTTAGGGTTAGGGTTAGGGTTAGGGTTAGGGTTAGGGTTAGGGTTAGGGTTAGGGTTAGGGTTAGGGTTAGGGTTAGGGTTAGGGTTAGGGTTAGGGTTAGGGTTAGGGTTAGGGTTAGGGTTAGGGTTAGGGTTAGGGTTAGGGTTAGGGTTAGGGTTAGGGTTAGGGTTAGGGTTAGGGTTAGGGTTAGGGTTAGGGTTAGGGTTAGGGTTAGGGTTAGGGTTAGGGTTAGGGTTAGGGTTAGGGTTAGGGTTAGGGTTAGGGTTAGGGTTAGGGTTAGGGTTAGGGTTAGGGTTAGGGTTAGGGTTAGGGTTAGGGTTAGGGTTAGGGTTAGGGTTAGGGTTAGGGTTAGGGTTAGGGTTAGGGTTAGGGTTAGGGTTAGGGTTAGGGTTAGGGTTAGGGTTAGGGTTAGGGTTAGGGTTAGGGTTAGGGTTAGGGTTAGGGTTAGGGTTAGGGTTAGGGTTAGGGTTAGGGTTAGGGTTAGGGTTAGGGTTAGGGTTAGGGTTAGGGTTAGGGTTAGGGTTAGGGTTAGGGTTAGGGTTAGGGTTAGGGTTAGGGTTAGGGTTAGGGTTAGGGTTAGGGTTAGGGTTAGGGTTAGGGTTAGGGTTAGGGTTAGGGTTAGGGTTAGGGTTAGGGTTAGGGTTAGGGTTAGGGTTAGGGTTAGGGTTAGGGTTAGGGTTAGGGTTAGGGTTAGGGTTAGGGTTAGGGTTAGGGTTAGGGTTAGGGTTAGGGTTAGGGTTAGGGTTAGGGTTAGGGTTAGGGTTAGGGTTAGGGTTAGGGTTAGGGTTAGGGTTAGGGTTAGGGTTAGGGTTAGGGTTAGGGTTAGGGTTAGGGTTAGGGTTAGGGTTAGGGTTAGGGTTAGGGTTAGGGTTAGGGTTAGGGTTAGGGTTAGGGTTAGGGTTAGGGTTAGGGTTAGGGTTAGGGTTAGGGTTAGGGTTAGGGTTAGGGTTAGGGTTAGGGTTAGGGTTAGGGTTAGGGTTAGGGTTAGGGTTAGGGTTAGGGTTAGGGTTAGGGTTAGGGTTAGGGTTAGGGTTAGGGTTAGGGTTAGGGTTAGGGTTAGGGTTAGGGTTAGGGTTAGGGTTAGGGTTAGGGTTAGGGTTAGGGTTAGGGTTAGGGTTAGGGTTAGGGTTAGGGTTAGGGTTAGGGTTAGGGTTAGGGTTAGGGTTAGGGTTAGGGTTAGGGTTAGGGTTAGGGTTAGGGTTAGGGTTAGGGTTAGGGTTAGGGTTAGGGTTAGGGTTAGGGTTAGGGTTAGGGTTAGGGTTAGGGTTAGGGTTAGGGTTAGGGTTAGGGTTAGGGTTAGGGTTAGGGTTAGGGTTAGGGTTAGGGTTAGGGTTAGGGTTAGGGTTAGGGTTAGGGTTAGGGTTAGGGTTAGGGTTAGGGTTAGGGTTAGGGTTAGGGTTAGGGTTAGGGTTAGGGTTAGGGTTAGGGTTAGGGTTAGGGTTAGGGTTAGGGTTAGGGTTAGGGTTAGGGTTAGGGTTAGGGTTAGGGTTAGGGTTAGGGTTAGGGTTAGGGTTAGGGTTAGGGTTAGGGTTAGGGTTAGGGTTAGGGTTAGGGTTAGGGTTAGGGTTAGGGTTAGGGTTAGGGTTAGGGTTAGGGTTAGGGTTAGGGTTAGGGTTAGGGTTAGGGTTAGGGTTAGGGTTAGGGTTAGGGTTAGGGTTAGGGTTAGGGTTAGGGTTAGGGTTAGGGTTAGGGTTAGGGTTAGGGTTAGGGTTAGGGTTAGGGTTAGGGTTAGGGTTAGGGTTAGGGTTAGGGTTAGGGTTAGGGTTAGGGTTAGGGTTAGGGTTAGGGTTAGGGTTAGGGTTAGGGTTAGGGTTAGGGTTAGGGTTAGGGTTAGGGTTAGGGTTAGGGTTAGGGTTAGGGTTAGGGTTAGGGTTAGGGTTAGGGTTAGGGTTAGGGTTAGGGTTAGGGTTAGGGTTAGGGTTAGGGTTAGGGTTAGGGTTAGGGTTAGGGTTAGGGTTAGGGTTAGGGTTAGGGTTAGGGTTAGGGTTAGGGTTAGGGTTAGGGTTAGGGTTAGGGTTAGGGTTAGGGTTAGGGTTAGGGTTAGGGTTAGGGTTAGGGTTAGGGTTAGGGTTAGGGTTAGGGTTAGGGTTAGGGTTAGGGTTAGGGTTAGGGTTAGGGTTAGGGTTAGGGTTAGGGTTAGGGTTAGGGTTAGGGTTAGGGTTAGGGTTAGGGTTAGGGTTAGGGTTAGGGTTAGGGTTAGGGTTAGGGTTAGGGTTAGGGTTAGGGTTAGGGTTAGGGTTAGGGTTAGGGTTAGGGTTAGGGTTAGGGTTAGGGTTAGGGTTAGGGTTAGGGTTAGGGTTAGGGTTAGGGTTAGGGTTAGGGTTAGGGTTAGGGTTAGGGTTAGGGTTAGGGTTAGGGTTAGGGTTAGGGTTAGGGTTAGGGTTAGGGTTAGGGTTAGGGTTAGGGTTAGGGTTAGGGTTAGGGTTAGGGTTAGGGTTAGGGTTAGGGTTAGGGTTAGGGTTAGGGTTAGGGTTAGGGTTAGGGTTAGGGTTAGGGTTAGGGTTAGGGTTAGGGTTAGGGTTAGGGTTAGGGTTAGGGTTAGGGTTAGGGTTAGGGTTAGGGTTAGGGTTAGGGTTAGGGTTAGGGTTAGGGTTAGGGTTAGGGTTAGGGTTAGGGTTAGGGTTAGGGTTAGGGTT
>CM030368.1:216628192-216659559 GCA_017893485.1 Hemerocallis citrina
TCGAAAGTGAACGTCCGGGGATCTAAATCAAATCCTTCGGAGGAGTTATTTTGATCCTTCCGGGTGACTTCAAAGACTGATTCGGAGAGGCCTGCGAATTTCAGGAGAGCTGTAAGGAAGCCAAAGAGGAAAGAAGTGGCAGAGGAAATTAGGTTCATTCGTTGATTGTTCCACCAATTACTGAAGGAGAGGTTGCATTCTCGGAAGTCGATGAAGGTTGAGGTATTGTAGGCGGCAAAGAGTGCAGCTGGCAAGAGGAATTCCAGGCTAGATGCCTGTGAACAAGAATAGGCAGGTGCGCTTTCAGTACTTCGGAACTTTTAGATTTATGAGCACGAAGCAATACACACATTCAGGTTAATCACTTTAGGATAAACATACTGTGCATTACCCATGCTGATAATATAAATTTCTATAATATGTTCATGCCAGACTTTTCTTTCTATACCTTTGGCAAGAAACTGGAATTGGCCAGAAGACAATAAGCTGGAATGAGGGAGTAGCAAACTTCTACAACACCCCAAACAGCACAACCGTTCAACCATAAATAAACCAAAAGCTGCCGGAAGCTAAGATGTTTGTATATGGTGGCGGCAACCGGGCCGTTGGGTGCGAACAATACCTCGGTGTGGCCAGTGCCCCATCTCTTTAGTTGGGTCAAGCAGGCTGGTCCACCGGTCGGGGCACTCCCGACAAATGCTGGTGGGTCTGGCGTAAAGTAGACTGATCTCCAACCCTTGGCTTGTATCTGGATTCCGGTGAGGATGTCTTCCACCAGAGACCCATACATCCAACCGATCTAAAAGGACAACAGGAAACAATAGTAATGAAAATGATGATAAAATCTGATAATTGTTGTGTTGATTAAATTTGATATAGTTTAATTAGAATCGACCTTATGGTAAACCCTTCATCTGATTGTGATATTCTACTATATCACTAAAAAAAATAAGAATGTATAGTGTCTCACATGCATCATATATGCTAAATTACTAGTGTGTGTGTGTGTGTGTGTGTATATATATATATATATTGTTAAGATAAATCAGAGAGAATGAATACAATACTGAATATTGAATTGAGTTTAACCAAGTACAATACCACCTATATATAGGAGGTGAACAACTATCAAAACAACTCTACCACCAATATGGGACTATAATATCTAACACCCCCTCTCAAACTCACGATGGGTCAAACAATGTGAGTTTGCCTACTAAGTGTCGGAATCTCTGAACTGTATGAGATTTGGTGAAGAAGTCTGCAGTCTGCTGGGAAGAGGTAACAGAATGGAGAGAGATGGTTCCTGCCTCAAAACGCTCACGAACATAATGACAATCAATCTCAATATGCTTCGTTCGCTCATGGAAGACCGGGTTGCTTGCAATATGCAATGCACTCCGGTTATCACAATAAAGTGGAGTAGCTCCTGTAAGGGTAACACCCATATCTGATAACAGCCAACGAACATGAACAATCTCTCTAGTAGTAGCTGCCATTGCTCTGTACTCAGCCTCGGTGGAAGAACATGCAACAACTGCCTGTTTCTTGCTCCGCCATGAGATCAGCGAATCGCCAAAGAATAAACAGAAGCCTGTGGTAGACCTTCTGGTAGTCGGATCCCCTGCCCAATCTGAATCAGAATATGCACTGAGCTCTAGTTTGGATGTAGACGGCATGAATAATGAGCGAGTGATAGTGCCTCGAAGATATCTGAGGATCCGAAGAAGAGCACCGTAGTGAACTGATGTAGGAGCGGAAACAAACTGACTGACAATACTAACTGCATGAGCAATATCAGGTCTGGTCATGCATAAATAGACAAGCTGTCCAACAATCTGCCTGTATCTAGTGGGATCAGGAAGGAGCTCACCATCTGTGGGACGAAGCTTCACATGAAGCTCTAAAGGTGTATCAGCTGATCGACTGTCAGAAAGGCATGCAGCGGAAATAATATCTGATGTGTATTTCTGCTGAGAAATGAGTATCCCCTGAGATCCATGAGCAATCTCTAAACCCAGAAAGTAACGTAGCTTACCAAGGTCTTTCATATGAAACTGCTGGTGGAGGTATTTCTGGGTGGATGCAATGCCGGCGGAGTCATCCCCAGTGATGATCATATCATCAACATATAGTAGTAGAAGTACCCTCCCCTGTGGTGATGACCGTATAAACATAGAATGGTCCTGTGAACTCTGACGGAATCCAGCCTTGGTGATGACAAGCCGAAAGCACTCAAACCAGGCTCGGGGGGCCTGTTTCAGACCATATATAGCACGGCGAAGTCTACAAACATGACGAGGAGGAGTAGTAAGGCCAGGAGGAGGATGCATATAAACTACTTCAGATAAGGTGCCATGAAGAAAAGCATTCTTCACGTCCAACTGGTATAGTGGCCACTGACGAACAGCGGCAACAGCAAGAAGAGTGCGAACTGTAGTCATCTGAGCTACTGGGGCAAAAGTCTCATCATAATCAATACCATGCTCCTGAGTAAATCCCCGGGCAACTAGACGAGCCTTGTGCCGCTCAATGGAGCCATCAGGTCGATATTTGACCTTAAAGATCCACTTGCAGCTAACAGGCTGAACACCCATAGGCAGTGGAACAACATCCCAAGTACCAGTCTGATCAAAGGCACTGAACTCCTCTGCAATAGCTTCCCGCCACTCGGGGTATTGAACAGCTTCCTTATAGGTTCTGGGCTCACGTGTAGAGTGTATAGCAGTGAGATATGTATGAAACTGGGGTGAGTAAGAAGCTAGTGTGGCAAAACCAAATTGGTCAGAGGGACCAGTGGCATCAGGTGTGTAGCGGAGTGGTGGGATGCCCGCAGTAGAACGTGCAGACTGACGCACTGGTGGTGGAGGGGCAGTATGTGGAGGTGAGGTAGGTGGTGTAGGTGTAGGTAACTGTGGGGATGCAGGTGGTGGAGAAACAGGGGGTGTCTCTGTAGGAATAATGGGGGGATTGTCTATAGTAGGAGTGAAAGGAGCCAAGGGAGTGGGATTAAAAGGAATAGGTGGAGTGGAAGTAGGCCCAATAGGTGAAGGATCGAGAAAACTAGTGTCCTGGGGAGAGGTTAAGTAGTAGGGAGAGTCTTCTACAAAGGAGACATGTCGAGAAATACGAATACGACCTGCCGCAGGATCATAACAACGATAACCTTTGTGTTCAGGACTAAGACCTAAATGAACACACTTAGCGGCGCGAGCAGTGAGTTTCGTGCGCTCAGTGGGGGGGAGAAGGACATAACATGTGCAACCAAAAATACGAAGCATGTTGTAGTCAGGAGGTGAGTGATAGAGTGCCTCATAAGGAGTGATGCCAGAGAGGGCAGACGAAGGAGTAATGTTAATGAGACTGACGGAAGTCATGACAGCTTCAGCCCAGAAAGATCGAGGAACAGAAGAGGAGAGTAGAAGAGCGCGAGCCGTCTCAAGGATGTGACGATGCTTGCGTTCAGCTACACCATTTTGCTCATGAGTGTGGGGGCATGATTGCTGAAAAAGAGTGCCATGGGACTGAAGAATCGATCGCATAGTTGCAGAGGTGTACTCACGAGCACCATCTGAGCGAAAAGTTTTGATATGAACCCCAAACTGGGTGTGAACCATGGTTGTAAAGAATCGGTAAATGTCAGGTATCTCAGAACGTTGGCGCATAAGAAATACCCATGTGTGTCTAGTGAAATCATCAATGAAACTAACATAATAGAGATAACCTTTTTGAGAAGGTGTGGGAGATGGACCCCATATGTCAGAGTGAATAAGTTGGAAAGCATGAGTAGAATGAGAAGTGCTTTTATTATTAAAAGGGAGGGCTAAGTGTTTTGTCAACTTACAACCCTGACAAATAGATAAGGAAGAAAAATTAAAACGACCAAGAGCACCACTACGAACCAAATCTTTCAAACGAGATGCACTAATGTGACCTAAGCGTCTGTGCCACAAATCGGCATCAGAACTGACAACACCAGCAAAACTAGAAGTGGAATCATTTGCATGAAGAAAATCTAGATGATATAAACGTCCATGTCTGCTAGCGCGTCCAATCATATGACCAGTCCGTGGATCCTGTATGGTACAGTCCAAAGAAGTAAAGGTAACGGTAAGGCCACTATCACACAAAGCACTAATGGAAATTAGATTCGTAGATAAACGAGGGGCATAAAGGACGAAAGGTAAAGTGAGAGTTGGAGTGTTAATAGATCCAGAGTGTGTAGTGAGAAGTAGTGAACCATCGGCAGTGTAAAGAGACGGTGAATGAGAGGTAAGTGGAGTGCGAGTGGTGAGTAGTGTACAATTGCTAGTGAGATGATGTGAAGCACCAGAATCTAAAAGCCAGGAAGAAGACATACCAGGAGTGACAGAGAAAACAGGTGCAGATGAACCAGCACTGATAGACTGATCCGAGTTCTGAAGAGCCAGCTGAGCTAGACGATGTTGTGGAATATCATAGGGAGCAGGAGAAGGCATGGCTAGAGTGACGACCATCGCACCAGGTGTGCGGAGAGGAGGTAAACCCTGTTGCTGTCTGCGCTGCTGTGCCTGAGCTAGGAGCTGAGGATGAAGAATAAAGCAGTTACTATGAGTATGACCATCCCGCTGACAGTGGGTGCAATGGGAACGACGATCAGGAACACTGCGATGAACAGGAGGAGTAGGTGTAGAGCTGGGGCGAGGCTTGCGTGAGAAGGATGAACGATGAGCAACGGCAAGAACACTTTCATTGGTAGAGGATGAGTGAGAAGTAGGAGTTGGTAGAGCACGTAACCGGGTTTCTTCAGCAACAAGCTCAGCAATAGCAGCTTCAAGACGAGGAACTGGATCCCGGTGAATCAATTGACTGCATAAAGACTGATATTCTGGTCGAAGACCCATCATGAAGAACATAAACTGACGACGTTCACGAGTGACATGCACCTCACTATCCTCTAGTTGCTGTAATTCGCGCCAGATATTGCGCATGGCTGTGTAATGTTCCTGAATACTGCGTTCACCCTGCCGATCAAGAACGGACTGAACAAGGAGCTGATACTCACGAGCCCCACTATTCTGAACATACTGAGTAACCAAGTGTTTCCAAAGAGCCATGGCAGGACGAACTCGGAGAAGATCAGCACGAAGACTACGGTCAACAGAGATATGAGGAAGGAAATAACTCGACGATCATGATCATCCCAAGTGGTTTGAGATGTATGAATCAATTGCTTGTCGGCAGCGGAAGCGGAAGTATCGGGATCTTTGGGGCGAACCGTGGAGCCATCAATGTGACCCCATAAAGAATGGCCGAGAAGAGTAGCCTCAACAGAAGCAGACCAATCAGTCCAATCCTTAGCAGAGGAAAGAAGGAAATCAGTGGAGACTGGAAGGTACTGACGAAATTGAGGCTCCATGAGAGATTCAAGAACCTGCAAGAAGAAATTTTTTTTTTTTTTTTTTGTTTTCTTTCTTTTTTTTTTTTTTTTTTTTTTTTTTTTTTGAATATACAAAATAAAAGCCCTCAAACAATCAGGTGCACTTTACAAAACAATACTAAAAAAAAAATAATCATGAAAGATACCAGTGTAGCAACTGTGCGGAATGGAAGTTGCGGATCTGACGAAGATGGCGACGGCACTCCATCAACGTGACGAAGATGGCGAAGTTGGATCTGACGAAGAAGATGACGGCGCTGGATTTGAGGGTTGTTGCCGATCTTGCCGATCTTGGAGACGACGGCGCTGGATCTGACGAAGAAGACGACGGCGCTGGATCTGAGGCGCTGGATCTGACGAAGAAGACGACGGCGCTGGATCTTGAAGATTGGTGACGACGGCGCTGGATTTGATGACGAAGGGTTTGCCGGAGAGGATGAATATTGGCGGCGATGGATTGGATTTACTGGAGAAGACGAAGGGTTGCTGGATTTTTTTTTTTTTTTTTTTTTCTTTTTCGAAATTTGTATAATTTGGCTATTGGGATTTGAGAATTGTTGTAGAGAAAAAAATTTTGATAATTGGCTCTGATACCATGTTAAGATAAATCAGAGAGAATGAATACAATACTGAATATTGAATTGAGTTTAACCAAGTACAATACCACCTATATATAGGAGGTGAACAACTATCAAAACAACTCTACCACCAATATGGGACTATAATATCTAACATATATATATATATATATATATATATATATATATATATATATATATATATATTTGACTAGGTTACTTACCTCTTGACCCCAAGAAGTATTGTGTTCATAGGTGCAAGCAGCGACTCCTTTAGCGGTTGGAACTTTAGTAGAAAAATCAATCGCAACTTGATATTCTAAAGACTTCTTCGATTTTATTTGATTTACTGACTCCACCAATTCTCTTGAATTTCCGAATATCCCATGAAGCTGTTTGTAGGATAAATTATCTACAAAAAGGTTGAATAGGTTATTTCTTTTCTTAGTACAGAAAGAGGAATAAAATCTTTTTTTGAAGAAAGACATGAAAATCTTATGTTGACACTTTTATTAACTAATTAGTTATTTTAAGATATTTAAAAAAACACTAATTCACAATTTTATTTACTTTATTATAAACTTTCACGAACTTGGTTGGAAAAAGAATAAATTGTAACTGTAGTACAAATACCATTCATAGTTTCATTCTGGCCATTAATAATTTCGTCGGACTCTGGTGATGAGCCATATATAATTTTTCTCGATGAAAACAGCCTGTTCCTGCATAAAAAGGGCCCTGAATCCCAGCGATGCCTGATATCGATTTCTGAAATAAATAAAAGTTGCAGAAACAATTCACCATTTCGAGTAGCAATTACTAACCAAAAATGTATATCACTGGAGGGAAAAAAAAAAAAAAACAGAACTGTATCTAGCTATCTAGCATATGTACATCATCAGATAGAGACTTACGTTTTGAGCAACCACAAATTGATTTCCGAAAGGGTCATCTTTGAGAGCATCGTAAAATATTTGTGGGGCTTGGACATAACCACTTGAGACCTCCTTATCAAATCCTAGGAGGAGGCACATCCCATGAAGAATAACCTCTGGATTGTTCGCAAACATGTCGCAGTCCACATTCAAAATGAAAGGGGCATTCGTCATCACCCCCGATACTCTCATCTGCATTACAAACTCCCATTTATCAACTTCTTCGCTAATTAACAGGTAAAGAAAAAAGAAATTGATCATTTTAGTTTCCAACACTGTTCAAATGTTTTTTTTTTTTTTTTGAGAATAAGGTGACCATGGTCACCAGTTTCATTAATGAACAGTTAACGAAACAGAAACACTGTTCAAATGTTGCAAATTCTTCTTCTTCTTTTTTAAGTTTTACTTATCATACTAGCTAGTATTAAGAAGATTTAAATTTGATGATGTTAGAATATAAATATTAAACTCTCACTCTTACCACAACTCCGGAGTTTTGATCTATTGGTAGGGTATTTCACATGGTATCAGGGCAACCCACATTCGAATCTCACTAGCTACGCAATTTAAATGGGGATTTTTAAAAAAAAATTATCACTGCCTATAATCCAGGTCGGGCGTGTTAGAATATAAATATTTAAACCCTCACTCTTATCACAACTTTGAATTTTTGGTCTATCGGTAGGGTCTTTCACAAGTATTATTCTTCGCAGAAATAATTGGTCTTGTCAACTACAACAAACATTAAGATTGAAGAAATGCATAAGTTCCGTGGTAAAAATCGTTAGTTATCGTGAACAATTTCCTACAAAATTTTGCAGGAAACAAAGAATATATAACTTTATTTATGTTTATTTATTTATTTTGATTATCTATATACCATAGGAAACG
Source organism: Hemerocallis citrina (assembly GCA_017893485.1). Lineage (NCBI taxonomy): Eukaryota > Viridiplantae > Streptophyta > Magnoliopsida > Asparagales > Asphodelaceae > Hemerocallis > Hemerocallis citrina. Next base: position 216,636,016 of record CM030368.1, read on the forward strand.
TATATGATTCTAAAATTAAGTTCTATGTTAACTACCAGGACATTCATGGCTCCAGCTTTGAAGTGATGGGGGTATTTCGGCCTCTTCTCTCTAGCCACATATACTAAATGTGGAATATTGCCAGCTTCATCCTTGTTCTCTCGCATAACCTGCAAAATATGAAGAAAACAGAAGAAATTACATGATGGTTATAAATGTTGTTTAAATTTTTATTCATGTAAACTTTTGTTTCTTCTAATCAATGAAACAAATATTGTTTTGTGACTTTTGTCATTAGTGAAAGAAAATAAAAAGGTCGGTCTTGGACAAAGGTCCCCGGGCGTTTTCGGGATGCCCCTAATAACAACAAATGGCAAGTGTTCTTCCTTGTGTAGATCCTATTTCAATAGGAACTTGACGAGTTGATCCGCCTACACATCTTGCTTTTACTGCTATATCGGGAGTTACTCCACGTATTGCTTGACGTAAAACAGATAGTGAATTTGTTTCCATCTTTTGTTGAATCTTTTTCACGGCTCAATAGATAATTTGATAAGCCAACGATTTTTTTTTCCATGTTTCAGAATACGGTTAACCAACATGTTAACTACTCGATTACGATAAATTAGATTGAATTTTGCAACTTTTTTTCTTCTACAGTACCTCAACATGACATGAATGTGAAAAAGGTTCAAAATTCGGTTTTTTTTAATATATATAAGTCTCTATGAGTCCGGCCCAAGCCTGGACAGCTAAGCATCCTATATACCACTGGCACAAATGGCTTCTATCAAGGCTGGCCTTGAGTTCCCAGGGGCCGAGGTGAAAGGCCCAAATAATTATTTTTGGGACCCTAATAACAATATTACTTTTTTACGTGCAAAATACGTGTCTATATTTACAAGGGAAATACAAATTTGGGGCCCCTAAAATTGCAAAAATCTGGAGCCTGTGTCTCAAGGTGGAGGCCGGCCCTGGCTTCTGTTTATTTTATTTTTTACAATGAAGTAGCATAAAGATTCAAGATTCAAGATTCACCTTAATAATGCTTGGATGGTTCCCTCGTTCTACTGCTGAAAACTCTGAGACCTCATCCTTCGCAAGATAATTAGTTACAGAATCTTCGTCTGCACCTTTTATCTTTCTACTTAGATCTTGGTACTCCCTCTAGATATAATTAATTAATTAATTAATTAATCAACACTATAACATAATTAATTAACCATCTCAAGTTCCATAGCATATACCTTCATCTCCATCCAATCTTGCACGAATTCTGAGGAAACTACTCCCTGTGAGGTGTCAATCTCGGTCGAAAAATACATAAATGGAGCTCTAACTCGAACATTGTACTTCTTACAAAATGGCACCCAGAGTCTAGCAAACTTGGAAGCTTCAGAGAGAGCATAGTAAGTGAGAGACGATCCACCATCATCCGACACATAACAAGCTAGTTTGTTTGCTGGGTATTCCACTGCTAACAATGAGAGTACGGTATTTACAGTAATAAGCGGAGGTTCAAGGGTTGGATCTGCAGTGGTTACAAACATGTCTACACCTGGAAGATCATCGAATCTATTGAAAAAAAAGTTAATGAAAACATAAAGAGAGAGGGAAAAAAACTTATCTTGCTCTGTAATTATTTAAAATACAACAACGAAAAAAAGAAGGGAAAAAAACTATCATCCGCAACATGCACATAAAGTGTAGCTCTTTATCATTAATGAAACGATGACTATAGTCATCATTATTCTCAAAAAAAAAAAAAAAAAAAAGTGTACCTCTTTGCAAGTCGTTCAGGGTATGTTTTGTAACGGACCGGATTCCATCTTGCATTTACGTTGAGGAACCAGATGAATGCAATGCAGGATTCAAAGAAGGAGGCGATGAGCCAGACAGTTTGGCTGTGTGCAGTGTAGAAGTAGGCAAGGCGATAGGAGAGGAGGGAGAGGAGGAGGAAAAAGATTATGAGGTCGCGCATTCTTTGGAAACTGGTGGGTATAGCAACTCTCTCCTGGAGATGGAGAGGGAAGGGTTGAGGTTTCGACATAGTTTATAACAGTTAGAGATCTAGCTGGTGTTCTACTGTGTTTATATAGAGGGAGAGGGGAGGGGGGATGGTTTCCTGGAAGGTAAAATACCTCTTTAAATTGTATTATAAATTTCTTCAATGCATATTCTCCACTATATTTGGATTCTGTAGTACTGGGTAAATCTGAGACGAATGTCAATGTGAAGAGGGTAGGTTAAAACATGTATCTGGATTATGTATTAGGAAAACTACTAGAGAGGATCCCAATCTCTCTCAGCTGATGCATTGGAAGCAAGTAAGCATGCATATGTTGAACTTAGAAAGAGTTGGAGGATATACAGTTTAACTCCAAAACTCTGGTCTAAAAAGCTCTTTAATGTTTTTTTTTTATCAGAACAGGTTGGCCTAGGTCCCCCGAGTTTCATTAAAAAGTTTTTAACAATACCAAAAATCAAAACTCAGACAATGATGTTCATGAAACCCATAGGTGGGCCATGATGGTCATTCCCTGAAGAGAATATAAGATCCCCTACCACACAAGGTAGTAACCCAAAAAAAAACATAAAGCCAGATACAATACTCCAAAATACATGACCAAACAGACATCCAACTCCTAGATCCGTAAACAAAAAACAGTATAGGTGTCTGTTCATCACTCCTCATCTCCTTCCATCACCCCTCTTGTGATGTTCCCTTTCTTCCCTGTGCTTCAAAGCTCTTTAATGTTATAAAGACTAAGAAAATATTTTTTCTGGAGCCTCATTTAAATGTGATTTTTCCCTTTTAAAATTTTCTTTTACAGACCTTAGTTATTTAGGAGTACTAGGCTCTCTTCCATAGCTCTCGTATGGGAGGACATCTATGTCATTTATAAATCCTTAATTTCATTTTAAATTAGGAAGAAACGAAAAATTGACAAGACAGAATACTTGTAATATACTCTAAATCGTCCACACAGTTTCAATCTGAATGAAACTCTACAAATAAAATATGAAATTTGGAGTTGGATAGGCTAATTATTCTTTCCATCACAATCTCACTATGACGAATGCGATTACGTCTCACCTTTTAGCCGCATTTGTCTGCTAACTGACAAAATGAAAATGAAAATTATATATATTACAAGTATTGTTCTATTAATCAAGTGCATAAGTAGCACATGCTTTGATACCCATACTTAAAAAAAAGGGGGGGGGCTATCAAAGGTAGAACAGAGAGGGTGAACTCCAAGGAGAAGACTGACATTGAAACAACTTTTATGGATAGACAGGAATAATTTTTATTTTCGTGGGACATGTAATAGTATTTCTGGTAATTTAATTCATATTATGCATCTCATTTCTTTGTAGGCCACAGCCAGGGCCGGCCCCACCCTTGAGGCGGGTGAGGCAACCGCCTCGGGCCCTCGGCATTTTTTCGATTTTAGAGGGCTCCAAATTTGTAATTCCTTTGTAAATATAGGCACGTATTTTGCGCGTTAAAAAAATATTGTTGTTATTAGGGGCCTCCAAAAATAATTATTTGAGCCTTTAATTTTTTTTATAAAATTATTTGGGTTTAGGCTTGAAGACTTGAATTGAATTTGAGACTTTAAATTTGAGGGATTTAAAACAAGTTTATATATTTTGCATATTTTGCTTTCAACAATGTGCAAATTTTTTGTATGCATGTTGGGTTTTTTTTTTTTTTTTTCGGTGTATGGAGGGCCCCATTTCGGGACTTTGCCTCGGGCCCCCGGGAACTCAGCGGCAGGACCGAGAGAGAGGATCACCAGGACCTTCCGGGTAGATGAGTATGATGATGAGGAGGTCGTGCTCGGAGCTACTATTGAGTGAGTGAGGGTCCTTATACCGGTGTGTTTTCCCGGGTGTACTCTGTATATTGTTGTTTTTTACTTCCTTGTTTAGTCCCACCCTCTAGGAATTTGTTGGAGGTTTAGTGACTACATTTTACTTTTCTGTTTGTAGGACTTGTAATTGCACCCAGTACCCTGGGTTGTTTTGTTAAATTCTCTTTAATGAAATATGGGTGGCTATATTCCACCTTTTCCTTAGGGGAAAAAAACTCCAAGGAGAAGACTGACACTGAAACAAAGACATGCATGGGGTATGATGGTATGATGGACGACTCAGATGCTAATGTTAATCACTTGTCTTAACTCATCAGAGCCCTTGGTCACTTAGGGTAACTAGGTATTTCCTCGATCGATAAATTGATCGGACATCAGATCAATTACCATAACATTAGCTGCCATCATAATTTGTTATGTTTCGCTTCTGTGTTTGAAGAACATGACAAACGTGCAGAAGTGAACAACAAAAGAAACATAACTATTGTACCCTCTAAAGTCCAAATAGATCCGAGGAATTGAATTGGCCACTCTTGTCGTATTACTACCTGCTCTTCAATTTACACAATCCATGTCTCCATCTTAAACTAAGCTTTAACTACTAGATCTAGGACCATCTACATATGTCGACTACAGGACAATCCTATCATATGGTTTTGCCAAAATCAAATATTGGAACCATTTCTTGAGTCAGAAATTTATTGGCCTATAAGACAGATACAAAAGAGGGATAGAGAAACATATCTTTTTCCTTTTTTTGGTTTTTTTTTTTTTTGAGAATATATTTCTGTGATCTTATGCAGAATAGACAGTGGTCTATAATCCACCACTTGTTTCTTCAGCTGCACTCATGTTTGTACATTAAAAAGACCAAACTTTTTGTAACCACATGTTGATAAACAAAAATATATATATATAAATCTCCGCCACTAAACTAAAACTTCGAAGTTGTAGAAGATTTGAGTACAATTATACTTGTATTTTAATAAGGCCCTTTAGGTCGAGACCCTATTTTTTATGAGTCAAAGAAACAAGATAAATGCCCAACAAATTGTGAGCCGAGACATGGATATACGCAGCGGTACTTTTTTTTTTAATCCGCATTTAAATTGCGTAGCCGGTGGGATTCGAACCTGGGTTGCTTGCTCTAATACCATATAAAAGTTCATGCCACTAAGCTAAAACTTCGATATTGTAGAATGGTTGAGAAAAATTGTACTTGTATTCTAACAATGTATAAGCTCAGTTGAAAGAAGAAGAAAAACCTTGACAAAATACCTCGCTCTGTGGTTTTCTTGAGATCAAAAACAAGCAACATAACACACAGGTTCAATATGAGAGCTCCTCCCAAAGGAACTTTCAAAGCTTCTTCCTTTCACTCGTCCAAACTTCCTTCCCAAACTAAACCAGAGTTCTTCTCCATGTCAAAGAGGAGCAGGGAAGGCGATAGGGAGGAGAGAGCAGACAGACGAAGACCTCACTATTCCATTGATGCGGAGAAGGAGGAGAGGGGGAGATCCTCATCAAGAGCTAGGTACCAGAGAGACGATCAGAGAGATCGATCGAGAGACCAGCAGAGAACCCATCGTGACAGGTACCACTCGCGCTCCTCAGCTGATGGAAGAGAGAGATCGTATGTAGAGGTTGCCAGGGGAGCGGATCGTAGGGAGGTTGATCTTAGAGCTCCAAGATCAGTGCGGCTGTCACGCTCGCCAGAGTTGACAGAGCCCAAGAAGAAGGAGGATGAAGAAGGAGAATGGGTGTTGGTTAAGGCAAGGAAGGGTAAGGCCAGAGTCGATGGCGCTGACAGCACCAGAAGCGGTGACTCCTCTGGAGGAGGGGCTGGCGATAGAGCGCTATGCCATACGTGTGCCCAAAGAGGGCATACGATCAACCAGTGCAAGAACCAGTGGTTCTGTTTCAGCTGTAAACAATCGGGGCATATATCCACGGCGTGTCCTCACGGCAAGTACGTCATTCGCTCCGACAAAGTGGTTTCATCTCCGGCAGCCTCATCAAAGTCTCAAAACAGCATTACGGAAGAGAGTGCGGCAGGGAGACGGAAGTTGGCATCGGCTAAGATCACGCCAACACCAGTTATGGCTGAGTTTGAGAGGAGGTATAGCAGCAATATCGTTGTTAAAGCTCATACAGGTCACCCTACATGTACAGATATCAACGAGCTTATCTCTACTATCGTCGTGAAGTCACCGGGATGGAAGTGGGCGGCAAAACAGAGTGCGGAAAATGTGTTCATGCTTCACTGTAAGGATGAAGAAGGCATGGCGGAGTTGCTTCTGATGAAGGGTATGGAGGGCAAGGGCAGCGATGGTTTGGAGTTCTACGTCACTTTCAGGAGGTGGACGAGAGCGGAAGGGGCTCTCAAACCCCAATCTCTCTATTCAGTGTGGATTCGGCTCTTTAACTTGCCACTTCAATGTTGGGTTAGATCAGGGCTCCAAGATGCAGTGAGAAGTTTTGGTATGATTATCGATATCGATAGAGGAACTGTGGTTCACTCGAACATCCAATTCGCACGAATCAAAATCGGAGTGGTTAACAAATCTGACATCCCGTCTATCATCAATGTCGATTTTGAAGATGAGCGTTTCGAAGTGAAGGTTATCACTGAGCTCAAGAAAAGTGTCTTTCAAAGGCGAGCGATGTCGAGAAGATGGCGATTTCGAAATGGTTGGAGAGGAGCTAGAGGTTGACGATGGCCGTATGCCGTTGGATAGGAGAGCCAGTGATCTAAGCCATTCATTTCAAACGAAGAAGAAAGTAGGGATCACACCATCGGACCGTGTCGAAAGTAATCATGGATTCTCGAAAGCTGCTGCGAAGGCGGGTCCTACACGCTACAACGCTGAAGACAGGGGGGACGAAGGGACAGGAAGAAGGACGATTGATTCGACTGGTCAATACGGCGTCAAGTCAGCAGAAGTGACTCCCTTAAAAACCGGTATTCTTAAACGGCAGAAAGAAGGAGGAGAGTTCGATGATCTTAATGAGGATGGGGATCTTAGAGCGGCGCTGTCCTTTTCCAAAGAGGAAGTAGCTGTCTCTATAAGGTTAGCAATTAAAGCTCTAATGGCCCACAAGATCAATGGGCCTCAGAAACCATTTGAGCCAGTAGAAGACTCAAGGGGAAACTTTAATTTTATTGAGCATGGTGGGCCATCATTGACTGTGGGAATGAGAAATCTCTCAGAGATTCAAGCCATTTTGCTAGCCCTACGAAGAGACTGTTGGGGATTACTTCGAAGAGATCGTTGGGGAATACTACGGCTCCTATTGGTGATATTGTTCAGCAACAATCTGAGGTGGGAGAAAACACACTCCAAGTTGAGGAGTTTGCTCCTAGTAGGCAGCTAACGGTGGAGATGGAGGATGAGAATGAAATGATCGGTGCATTGCAGGGGATCAGAGAAGATAGCGTCATCTCGGTAACAGAGGTGGAAGAGGGAGATTATGAAGTGATGCCGGTTGAGTTGAGCAGCACGGGTAAGAAGATTACGGAGTATCAAAGAAAAAGCAAGAGGCAATTAGACAAATGGGGAACGCAGGGTCCTAGCGAGGGGGATCTTATCAGGGTTGCGGCGAAAGGAAAGGAGCCAGCGTCTGCCTGTGGAGACATGGGGGTAAACAGAGAGGATCACATTCAGTTCGCCGTCAGGATTAGAGGGGATCCTACGTTGGGATAGTCACAGGGCACCGGGGCTATTCATAGTTAGTTAGGAAGGAAATATTTTTTTATGTCGTACATATTTTGGAATGTTAGGGGTATGCGTCAAAAGGGTAAAAAAATCTCATTAGTAACACAGTGGGTAGAGTAAGGCCATCAATCTGCGGTTTCCAAGAGACTAGGATAGAGAATCCATCCGTGGAAGAATTCCAGCAATTGTCGTGGGCTAAGAACTTCGATTGGAGGTTTAAGCCAGCAGTGGGATTTTCGGGGGGTATTGCGTTAGGGGTGGATGTTTCGCTGTTCGAAATTTTGGGACATCGGATAGGGGAGTTCACGGTGTCCTTGAGAGTTAGGAGGAGAAGTGACGATTGGATTCACGTGGTTACCACGGTATATGGCCCTTATGATTCTAGGAGGAGAGATCGATTCTGGAAAGAGATTAGAGATATCAAGCAAGCTTGGACGGATCCGTGGGTAGTGGGGGGAGATTTCAACATCACCAGATTCGGTCACGAACACGGGGGTAGGGCCCCAAGCAGAATGGATCAAGCCGGGTTCAATAACCTCATAGATGAGCAAGAGCTAATGGAGATGGAGCAGTCAGATAGAAGGTTCACGTGGTCTAATATGCAGGCGAGACCAATATTAGCCAAGTTAGATAGGATTTTGGTTTCCTCAGATTGGGACGATGTTTTCCCAATTGCATCAGTGAGGACTATTATCAGGTTTACCTCAGATCACCTCCCTTTATTGCTGGAAAGTGGGGTAGGGTACCTTAAGAGTCCGGCTCCCTTTCGGTTCGAGAAAGCATGGACCTTATCACCAAATGTGCGCATCATTATACAAGAATCATGGGAGGCCAATACTAGGGAGGTATCGGCGATAGGGATCTGGGTCGAAAAAACAAGAAGACTTCGTAAACGGCTGAAAGAGTGGGCAAAGAGTGAATTCCGGGGCTACAAGGACAGACTTCAACAGCTAGGATCTAAGATTGCCGAGCTTGAGACTGCACAAGAAGAGAGAGATTTACTGGCAGAGGAGGTCGAGGAGCTATTCAGTAACCGAGCGCAAGTTAAGATGATCGGAGATATGGAGGAGCAATATTGGAAGCAAAGAGCTAGAGTGCAATGGCTTAGAGAGGGAGATGCAAACACAAAATTCTTCCACAAAGTAGCAAACAGCAGGAAGAGGCAAAACCGTATAGCGGGTCTGAACATTGATGGAGCATGGACGGAGAATGAAGGTATCATCAGGCAGGAATTCGATAGAAGGTTCAAGTTGCTGTTCGGAGTTAGGCATAGGGGAAGATGTCCTCTTTTGCAGGACATGTGGGATTCGACTAGAATTCTGGGCAGCGATGGATTAGAGGGGGTTTTTTCGGAGGAGGTTCGTCATGCTGTTAAGTCTTTAGGGCAGGAAAAAGCACCGGGGCCCGACGGTTTCCCAATTTTCTTTTACAATATATATTGGGAGATCATCAAGGGGGATCTGATGAATATCTTTTACGAGTTCCACAACGGGTACCTAGAACTTGATAGGATTAATTATGCGAATGTCGTATTGATTCCGAAAAAGAAAGAGGCTAGTAGGGTTGACGAGTACCGGCCCATTAGTCTTCTAAATGGCTCTTTCAAGATCATCACGAAAGTTCTCGCTATGAGGATGTCACCTGTAGAACCCCGTATTTTCAAATATTATTTTTATATTTGAAAAATGAATTTAAATTTATTTTTGGAGATTTAATGAATACTTTCAGAAAATCTATCTTTGTACACGTGCAAAACACGTGCAAATGCTTTTATGAGAAGTTTGAAAATTTTAGATTTCTTTATGAAAAATCATTATTTATTATTTGGGATTTATGTAGTATTTTTCCAGATTTTTCTGAAATTAATTAGTACTATTTGCAAATTTTGAGAAATGAAGGACCTTTTTGCAAAATTGACATTTTCAATGGTTGAAATGCAAAATTGGCATTCTGGGCATTTTGAACAGTATTGGCTGAGGTTTAGAAGTATATTTTCTATTAAATCCAAATTTAAATGAGTTTTAATGGGATTTCCAAAGAATGATCGATACATACAAATTGTATTTTTGGAAAGGATTATTTTGCAAAGTGTAGGTAAAACCCTAATATTCAATCCGGCATATATAAGGGATTTCTTTCCCAGCCGTCATTTACAAAATATACAGATTTTGAGATTGTTTGAGGAGCAAGAAGAGGATTTTTGGATCTAGCAAGGAGGAGAGCCTTTTCGTGGATTTTCTTCAAAACAAGGTGAGTGGTTTTGTTTTGTGTGTTTGATTTGTGAATGATATGAAACCATTTTGTTTGACTTGTTGTATGCATGATATGGATCTTACATTATGATATGGATGATGTGAACATTTGTTGTTGTTTAAACCTTATATGTGAAACTTAAGATTGTTGAGTGATTATTGATTTATGAGATCGTATTGCTTGAAAGCATGTTAAGAATTGATTATGCTTGTCATCGGATGGTAAACATCTGGATCTTATGGATATAAATCAGATTTGGATTAAAGAGTTGTGAAAGAAATCTAGTTTTTGAGAAACCTTAATAAAAGATTAGTAATTTAGATCATGAGAATTTAGTTTTGAGGAATTGATGGTTGGAGTAATGTACCCGTAATGGAGATTAATTGAGATTTGTGATTTTGTTGGAATACGAACTATTTTTCGTGAACAATGGATCTTTAGAAAACTCCAGTTTGATTTTGTGTTCAGACCTAATTTCGAAAACTGTAGGCCGACAGTCGACTTGCCTACTAAGCAGTCGACTGGTACGTCCCTACTGCTATATATTCAGTCATTTGAGAACTGTTCGGGACAGTCGACTTAGCTTTTAGCAGTCGACTGGTCCCCTGAGAAAATATTTTTGTAAAAACTTGTTCGGGACAGTCAACCTAGACTGCTGTCGGTCAACTGATCTGCTGATTGTAAAATTTGTTCAGTCCTTTCGGGACAGTCGACCTATGAACCTTTCAGTCGACTTATATACTTAGATTAATTCTCTAGAATTATTGAAATTTGTCTCGGTTAAGTCGACTGATTATGACTTAGTTTATTTTTGGTGAAATTTTGGATTATGTCCTCTGGACAGTCGACTTGCCTACTATGCAGTCGACTGGTACTGAAGGATCTTTGTGTTTGATTTTTAGATATTCAGTTCAGTGTTTGATCTTGAGATATTTAGTTCAGTCTTTGATTTTGAGATACTCAGTCGAGTACGACTTTTTGAGATGTTCAGTTGAGCCACCTGTTGAGTGGGAATTTGTTCAGATATTTGATTTTGAGTCTCTAGAGGTAGGTGACCCTAGTATACCGGTGTTGAGATATTTGTTGAGTTATTTGTTGAGGCTGTTGAGGCATATTCAGTTATTCAGATTTTGAGTTATCTCGGTAGGGTACACCGACTCTAGGAGATTTTGTTGAGTAATTCTGTAACCCAAAAACAATAAGGACAGGCATTAGTAGTGTCATGACGAATGGGAACATGAGTTACGCACCTCAGTATGACTTTAGATGCGAGACTTAATCTCCTGAATTATCCAAGTGATTTACTTGAGATGTGAGACTTATCTCTGGAATTATCCAGGTAGATTTACCTGAGATGTGAGATATTTCTCCGAAATTATCCAGGTAGTTATTTGAGATGTGGGATTGATCTCCGGAATGATCAAGGTCGAGGCGACGCTTGTGGGGTATTCATGTGATGATGTGTTTATGTCTAGATGTGAGATGATCTCCGGAATTATCCAGGTGGTTACTTGAGATGTGGGATTAATCACGGAATTATCGAGCATGGGCTAATCCTCATAGTTCATCTTTATCTCTTAGTAATCATCGTGGTCTGCATATAGCATTTGTGTTTTCTTGACTCATTTCCATGCATTTGGTTTTGCTGATTTCCACACTTGACATTTGGTTTTCGTATCACCTGTTTTCACTTCTTGTTACTTCTTATTTTGATATAATTGGTTCATTACCTTTTGTTGAGAATATTACGATTTATGTTCATTCATGTTGTTCGTTGCTTTTGTGCCACTCACACCATTTATGGCTAACCCCGTTAGTTTTGGGGGTTAGGAATTCTCTCTAGCCTCATATGTTGCAGGTTATTGCCTAGAGGTGGAGATGGAATGCTTTAGTTGGTTTTGAGTTATATTTGACGCATAAAGATTTGTGTAAATTGTATTAGCAGTGTTGAGACCAATTGGTATTGTAAATAAAGAAATTATGAGTTGTGTTTGTCTGAGTTCCGCTGTGATTTGTAAAAGATTTGTTGTTATAATGTTGGAAAAACTTTAGTGGTGTTGTTTGTGTTATTATTACAATTGAAGTGGATTGCTGGGAATGTGCCACGTATTTTCTATGTTATTCATCTAGAAATTCGGGGCGCTACATCACCCCACTTGAATGAGGTGGTAGGGGCTTCTCAAAGTGGTTTTATCAGAGGGAGGGATATCATGGATAGTGTGGCTTCTGCTCATGAAGCGGTGTTTAGAGGCAATAAGGACAAAGTGGACGGTTTCCTCTTGAAAATAGATTTTGAAAAAACATATGATACTGTTCATTGGGAGAGTGTGGAGGAAGCGCTTAAACTTAAAGGGTTTGGGAACAAGTGGATTTCCTGGATTATGAGATGTGTCCAAGGGGGGAAGTCGTTTATCCAGGTGAATGGTAAGTCAGGGAAGGAAATCAAATGCATGAGAGGACTCAGGCAGGGTGACCCCTTGTCTTCTATGTTGTTCGCTATTGTTGCTGATGGGTTAGCAGAAATGATCAGTAGGGGAAGGGATCAAGGTATTATCAAGGGTATCAGGGCCAAGGGAATTACGGAAGCAATCTCAATACTACAATATGCAGATGACACGCTTTTGTTTGGAGCAGCCACGGAGGAGGAGATGTGTGCTATTAAGTTGGCCTTGCAATGTTTCGGGGCATGGTCCGGGTTGAAAGTTAATCTTCACAAGACGGCCGTGATTCCAATTAGCGAACAACTGTCAGTTCCGATCGAGGGGATTCAGAGTTTTTTTGGGTGCGATAGAGGGAGTTTCCCCCTGATCTATTTAGGGGTGCCTATTAGGCCAGGTGCTCTCCATAGATCCGACTGGTTTCCTCTCATAGAAAAGATAGACAAGAAGTTAGCCGGATGGAAGGGACGTAGTCTCACGCTAGGCGGTCGAGTCACGTTGTTAAATTCGGTGCTGAGTAGCCTGCCGACGTTTCTTATGTCGATCTATGAGTTACTGCAGTGGGTTATCAGAAGGATCGATAAAAGCAGAAGAAGGTTCTTATGAAAAGGAGCGGACGAATCAAACAAAGGATTGCCACTAGTGAAGTGGGGTAGAGTTTGCAAAAGAAAAGAATTCGGTGGATTAGGGATTCTTAACCTTAGAGATATGAACAAGGCTCTGTTGTGCAAATGGTGGGGGAAGATGAGAAGGAGACGACAGTATTGGTGGTGTAATTCCTTTGCACGGTATAGAGGGAGGAAGGCTTTCCGCTTTGGGGGGAGGAGCGTGTCGGGGAAATATTCAGTGCTTTGGAAGGGAGTGGCTAAGGTTAGTCTGTTATACCATGCTCATACGAGATGCCGGGTAGGGAAAGGAAAGGATACAAGATTTTGGCATGACAAGTGGTGTGGAGACTCAACTCTAGGTAGTCTTTTTCCATATGCAGCTAAGGCGACGATTAATAACAATACAATAGTGACAGAGGTGTGCCGTAATAGGAGAATCTCGCTGGTAATTAGGGGGCAGGTTACTCAGAGCCAAATCGAAGACTTCACCAATCTTAACAAGTTCGTTCAGGAAGAGGGGAGATGACTCCAATGAAGATAGAAGAGAGTGGCTTTTGGAGCCTACGGGGAAATTTACGGTTTCTTCGATGTATAAACGCATTAATGACGGTGGAGTGCGATACAAGGATGCCAAAATTATATGGAATTTGCCCATTCCCCATAGGGTTAAGATTTTTGCGTGGTTAGTGGGGCATAATGCGATTTTAACTAAGATCAATCTGCTGAAAAGGAAGGTGCCAATCGTACCGCTTTGCGGGGAGTGTGAGAGGGAGGACGAAGATACTGATCACCTTGTTTTCGGGTGCCCTAAGTCCAAATTAGCGTGGGATACCGTCTGTCTACGGTTCAGGGGAATACAGAGTCCTAGATGCTGCACAGAGGTCTGGGGTAGATGTTGGGTAGAGTTAGGGAGCATCAAGGAGAGAGACGAGTGGGGGATTGCCGCATCAGCTACTATGTGGTGTATATGGCTGATACGGAATGATTTATGCTTTCGTAATATCAAATGTACCTTCACAGGACTTATGCACAGAATCCTAACATTTGCTCATGATTGGACAGGTAACCGGGGAGCGATGAAACGACTACGGATGGAAGAAGAGGAATAGGGGACGATCACCCCTATACTGGGTAGCAGCTGGAGCCAGTGGTTTGGCTCCAAGGGAAGGTTTCCGTAGATGAGTTGCTTCAGTAGCTTGCCTAGGGCAGAGTAACAGTTGTATCAGTTGTATCTTACCGCTTTCTAGTTAGTTTCTTTGATGTTGATGTTGTACTTCCTAGTGGTAGACGCTTTATTGTCTTTCTTTTGTTATTCTGTTATCAGGATAGACGTGGTTTGTCATGATCTATGTATGTAGTTCTACTTGGTTTCGTTAATATTGCATTAATGAAACGATGACGAGGTCATCTTTTATCAAAAAAAATACCTCGCTCTATCGAGAACTATTGTGCAATTTGTTCAAGGGTAGAACTACTATAGCGTATGATTTATTAAATACCTATTAGACGCAAACAATGTTGAAAGGGCTGCTACGGTAAAAGTCTCTTCTGATGCAAGCTTTTTAAAACCAATATCGACGCGTTATTATTTTTTTTCAAATAACACAAAGTGACATTGTCGATCTTTGATCTAAATGTTCCCTTCAAACTTCTAATGTTCACTCCTATAATGCTTGCACCACTATTTCTTTCAAAATTCAGTACTTCCCAAAGTAAACAAATGCATAGCAAAATACTCCGACAACCATAATTTTGTACTAAAATATATTTTAATTAATAATAAATCAAACAATGTTGATGGGCATCTTGTAATTGCATGTTCTGCTATAAAATTCGAGAACCTTTCTGTATGCTAACGTTCAGTGGCATTCTATCAAACACCTTATATGCACAATTCTGATCGAAGAAAATACATAGACATTTAACAGTGAAGGAATTGAACTAACCCCCTTGAACTGCAACCATTAATCCAACGACCTTCAATTGCGCCTTCATCATCTAAGCTTCAGAAACCCTATAAAAAGGGGAAATTTAAGAATGGGGAATTACCGCTAGTTTGAGATTGGGATAAATACTGGTATTTTTGTACTACTCTTTGTTAACTACTTTTAAATTACTGCTTACTAGTAATATACACGTACCATGCACATATTATTTTTTTTTTTAAATAAAGTAAAAATTCTGATTTATACATGTATGCTTGATAAATAGGATTATATATTTTTTAAAATAAATGTAAAGACTATAATAGGAGAGTTGGAGTTGCACGTAAGTAATAGTTATTATATATGGCAAAAATCAAAATACCCCCCAACGTTTGGCCCGAGTACAAAATGCTCATACAACGTTTGAAAAAGTACAATAAACTCATTTCTCCGTTAACTTAATCCCATCCGTTAAGTTATAATTATTAAATTATTGTTTTATCCTTACCCTTTCATAATCAAATCTCTTCTTTCTTTTTCCTTTTTCTTCATTCTTTTTTTTTCAAATTCCGATCGATCTGTCGATCGAATAAATCAGAGTTCTCTTTTAAATTTATGGATAAAAATGCAAAACTCATCCTTAAAAAGCATCGTGCGTTTAATTTACATTTAATTGTTGTAAAAACATGACTTCAAAATAACTTTAGATTGTTGCTAAGAATAATGTAACTATTAACGCCCATTGAACATGTAAATTATACTTGTGACAGTGTAAAAATGGCCTGAGGCCCATCCAGGGCCCAATACAATTCCTACTCAGAAAAGCAAGAATAACAACCTGGTTCGGCTCCGGACCCCTTCAGGGTCGGCGCCGAACCTCGTGTTTGCCCTCACAGTGCCGGCTTCCTCGTACTGACGAGCCTCAGTATCCCCCGGAGTCCGATCCGGAGCAGTCCCTCAGGCCGTCCCCCCTCTCTGGCGGGGCGGAAGGATGACCTGGCGCAGCCTAGGCCCTCCGATTCCCCCAGAGGCACAGAGGACTCACGATGGGCCACGTCAGCTCCAAATACCGCCAAGGGTTTCGCCACGTCAGCCCTATACCACTCCTGGTATCACCACAACCGCCCTAAACCCCCTGGGCCTTCTGCCACGTCAGGCCCATGGGCTTTCGGATCCAAACCCGGCCCCCAAGCGGAACCTAACCCGGTTGGGATTCTCTATAAATACTAGACCCTCACCCACCTTTTGAAGGTAATCAATCTTTTGCCACTTAAATATACCTAGTTATTGCTACTCTCTCACAGAGACTGACTAGAGCGTCGGAGGGTCCGCCACCGGGACAAACCCCGGTGTTTCAGGACCGTCTGCAGGTACACAAGACCTCGGATCCGACCCTTCCGATCCGAGCCCAACCTTCAAAGTCTTTCCGAGCTCATCGTAGGCCCCAGAAGGTCAACCGAAGATCGGCAGACGAGCGGCAATCTCCTTCAATACAAATTGAGTTCGAACTCACACCTGGTGCTTCCACACGTGTCTCAGAAATAAGCCGCATCAGGTTGGCGCCGTCTGTGGGAAACAGCTGCTCCAGAAGCCGATCCGACCCAGACCCTCAAAGGCCATCGACAGCCGAATCCTCATGGCCTCCAAAGGCAAGGGGGCTGCTTCCTCCGTCAACCAACGGGACTCGCCCCCACCCACCAATAAAGCCAGGCCACGCCCGTCGAAACACAAGGCTCCCTCTCGGGAGTCCCAAGGGAGCGTCGGCCGGCCAGCCCAGCCCGACCTCCGGGGAATAATCCTCAACCGCAAGATTACCCGCAGCAGGAGAAGGGCCGCTTCCAACCCGGCCCCGAACCGCCCGAGGCCACCGTCCGAGGTACGCAGACCCGCGCTCAGCCGAGTCGGAAGACAACCCTCGGACCAACCAAACCGGCCCGAAAGAGCCCCCGTCACTCATAAGGAATTCCAAGACTTCCGAAAAGAAATGCTGGGAGCCCTCCGACGGGCCCCCAGGGAAGAAACCCTCCATTCACAAACGGGGTCGGACGCCGAAGCCAGCGCGTCCCGCCCTTCAACGATCCAGCCGGAAGACGATGACGTACTCCTAAGACGCCTACAAGAAATGGAGGACCGCCTCGATCACATAAGGGACGGCGGCCAAAGAATGGCTCAGGGGTACAGACCTGTCCGTCCACCCTTCTCCGCCCCCATCCTCCAAGCGGAAATACCCCGGAATTTCCGACCCCCTCAATTCGAGACCTACGACGGCGAGGGAGATCCTGCTGATCACATGGAGGGTTTCAAAACCCTCATGATGATTCACAGCGCCTCGGATCCCCTGCTCTGCCGAGCCTTCCCCGCCACCCTTCGGGGTCCTGCTCGCGAGTGGTTCTCGAAACTCGCCCCCGGCTCCATTTACTCCTTCGACCAACTCGAGGGCAATTTTCTTGCCCATTTTGTCACTAGCCGGAAGGCCGAAAGGACCAGCGCCTCATTACTTGGGCTCAAACAGATAGAGGGGGAATCACTCAGAGTGTTCGTCCGGAGATTTACCGCTGAGGCAAGGTCGGTCTCCTCCCTCGACCCAGGCGTCGCTTCAGCGGCATTCCGACACAACGTCCGCCCCGGACAGCTGAAGGCCTCTCTGGCCAAGAGACCCCCCGTCGACTTCCCCGACCTCCTTAATAGGGTCGAGAAATACATTAGGGCAGAAGAGGCCCTTAACCCCGAAGATGCCAGGGATGCCACCGGGAAAGGAAAGCGGAAGACCGAGGAAGGCGAACCACCGAAGAAAGCTCCAAGGGACCCGGGGGCCATAAAGAAGGTCCCGCCAGTCCCCCGCTTCGAGAGGTACACTCCCCTGACGCATAACATCTCCGCCATCCTCTTGGAAATCGAAGACAAGGGCATTGTCCGACTACCCCCCCGATCTAATAACAACAAGAATCGAGACCAGCGCTTTTACTGTCGCTTCCACAGAGATCACGGGCACGAAACCGACCAATGCCGAGCCCTGAAAGACGAAATTGAAGAACTCATTTCCAGAGGATACCTCCGAGAGTTTACCCGAGAAGGCCCACGGGATCGGCGAGACGCTAGGAACCGGAGGCAATCGCCTCCGAACCCTGCTCCAAACCAGTCCCAGAATCGGGACCCCGACTCCGAGGGAGCTGCGGATATCCCTTTCATCTTGCACTGTGTCCACGGAGGGCCGATGGGAGGCGAATCAAACACTTCCAAAAAAGCCTTCCTTCGAGAGGTGAACGCTGTCAAAGACAACCCCTCGCCCAAACTACAATCAAGGCCGGTCTCCTTCTCAGGGGATGACCTTGAAGGTGTTCGCTTGCCCCACTGCGATGCTCTCGTCATCAACCTCCACATGGCTAATTGTGAGGTCCGCAGGATCCTCGTTGACAACGGTAGCTCGGTGAATATTCTTTTCCTCGAAGCCTTCGAAAATCTCAGGTTACCCCGAGGAAAACTCAAGCCAGCTGGGTACACCCTGCACGGGTTCTCAGGCGTCCCTGTCGTAATAGAAGGGATTGTTACCCTCGACGTTACCGCCGGGTCGACTCCTGTCAAGAGGACCGAATCCATGGACTTCATGGTGGTCAACGTCAAGGCGGCCTACAACGCCATACTTGGCCGGCCTGGACTATGCTCCCTACAAGCGGTGCCTTCGGCTTACCATCTGAAGCTCAAGTTCCCCACCCCTCAAGGAGTCGGCATCGTCCGAGGCAGCCAAGAAGCAGCGCGATCATGCTACATGACCACCGTCGGTGGAGGTGTGTTCCCCCTCGACGCCGGACGAGCATAGACTATGGCCCGGCTATATGTAAATCTCTTTTGTTTTTGGTGTAAACCCTCGTTTGTAAAGGGCTGCCTTAGTGGCCCTCCCTACCTTATACTAAAAATATGCCTTTTTATCCGAACCCCAAATGTCTCGATAATCTCAATACGAGTCCGGACCGAAGGTCCTTCCTAAGGCCCCACTTCGATCCCTCGCGGAACGATGGAGCCAGACCTTGCCTCCGACATTTCGTACCGCATCGCTGGCCGGAGCGAGGAGGGAAAAGGATTCTTCTTTCATACCCCTTTATTTCTCGTTCCAAAGAGAAAAAATAAAACGAAAGAAACACAAAGACGTCGCGAGGTAACCCCCCAGGAGAGGACCTCGGCTCTAAGGTACTTAGCCCGGCTCGTCTAATGTCCGTCCCGCCGAGCTCCCGATCCCACATCACTCTTCTCAATCGGCGCGCCTCCGCACTCAAGACGGCGAACTTATTCCGATAAAAGTTACAAGCTTCATCAGTGTCCCGAGCCCCCCTTCGGTGACGAGCCAGCGCGGCTTCCAGGACCTTAACCTTACTCCGGAGTCGCGCCACATAGAAACTACGGGAGTCCCCTTCAGGGAGGAGAGCCGCGACCTACAAGATAACCAACCAACTCAACACACATTCTCAAGAAGATTCAGAAATGTCCGAGGTCAAACCAACCGGCCGGTCAAAAAACTTTTCTTGCCACTATAAATCCAAGTGTTTCTTACAAAAAATGCGGTGGTCAGTCCGCGGGAGGCAAACACAATCGAGGGAGAGAAAAAGAAAGACAAAAATTACACAACTCATTGACCCACCTCCACGCCGACGGACGGATCCACGGGAGCGTCGGCCGAGGGGTCGACGGCGGGCCCTTCTTCACCCGGAGTCTTCGACGTCCCCTCGATCTCCATATCATACTCAAAATTGGACAGATCGAGGGCCGGGAAGAAGTGCCTCACGTGGCTGAGGGCCCTCTCATAGCTCTTGTCCTGGGCCGCGATCACCATCTGCTGGCCCGTGTGCAACACCTCCTTCGCCTCCTTGGTGAACTTCGTCTTCAGGGAGGCCATCTTCTTCTCCCACTCCACATCCTTGGCCTTGAGCTGGAGCTCCAGCTGCTGCTCTCTCTTATGCGAACCCTCGAGTTCGATTCGCATCTCCTTCATCTCCAGCTCGCTCTTTTCCGCTCGAGCTCGCTCTTGAGCCAGGGACGCCTCGTACAGGTTCTTGATGTTGGCTCCCTGTATACAAGCCTACAACCAACGGCAGACAAAGATGAGGCCTCGGCACGTGAATCAACAAAGAGGGACAGAGTCGATGGGCTTACCTGCACAGTGGCCTGTGCCAGGCGGGCGAACGCCGCCTCTACGGGCTCGCCCTCCATCGCCTTGCGATCGCGAGGGGTCGCCAGCTTTTCCACCACTTCGACGGCTTGGGCCTCCTCTGTCAGGCGGTCCCCCATCAGAACCGATCAGTCAGGAGCCCACCGCTGCCGCAACAGCTCCACCACCGGATCCTCTTCCTCGGCCTCGACCCAGGGACCTTTCCCCTTGTCGAGAACAGGGGCCCCTGCTCGGCCCTGACCCTTCGAAGAAGCCACGCCCTTGCTCGTCTCGGAGCGACCCCTCTTGGTCCTCGGCTCGAGTTGAACTTCCGAGATAACAAGGGGCAGCTCCCTCGACCTCTTCGCCGCCTCCGCCTTCTTCTTCTCGGCGTTTTCCTTCTTCATGGCCAGCCGCCTTGCCTGGATCGATGCCTCATCCATACCTGCAGAAAAAACCATTAAGAGCAATGAGCAAGAAAGCAAGAAAGGACCCGGAGGAAAGGAACAACTACATACGCATAACAGCTGGGCTCAGTCCAGCGCTCGCCAGAGTGGTCTCCGTCACCTCCGTCCAATCAATACTAGGTGACTGGCGGAGGCGCTCGACAAACCCCCATTCATCTGCCGACAGATCCCCCTGCCTCGGCGGTGGGTGGCTCGGCTTGGAGTGGTTCCATCGAGTAGGAATGTCCCATGGCTCTTCACTCCGGATCACCAAATACTTCTCCTTTCATCCCTTGACGGAATCGGGGTGGTGGCGAACGACCTTCCCCCCACTCCGGGGAGAGATATAGTATACACCCTCGGCCGACGGATTGACCATCAACATTGCACGGAACACGTTCAGCCGCAGGGGTACTTGCTGCTCCTCGCACATCAGCATAAAGCAGATGATCTGCTTCCAAGAGTTCGGCCCGTACTGCATGGGCGCCAAGGAGGCCCAGTTCAACACGTCCCTAATGAACGGGTGGATTGGCAACCTCAGGCCAGAGATAAAAGCGTCCACTGGGAAGACACAGTACCAAGCTGATAAGGGATCGGTGGAACGCAGAGTAGGGCTCGGCATCAGCAGTTCGTGACCAGGCCCTATATGATACGCCAGCTGCAGAACCTCCAAATCCCCGCCCTCCAAAACGGTCGAGATCGCGTCCATCATCACCCTCCCCCGGCTCGGCGAAGAGGGTTGCACTCCGAAGAGCTCCTGGTCAGAAAGATCGTCGGGATACTGACGGAAATGCTTCGGCTGAACAGGCGAACCAGTCATCAAATTACGGAAAACAGGCGCCTTGCTCGAACCGCCGGTCCTCGACCCCGGTTTTCCTGGGGCCCTCTTCTCCTTCTTAACTCGCTCCGACGGTCCTCGACCCTGAGCGGTGGATCTCCTCACTATATTACCCTCGCCCCTCTCCTCATCGGAAGACAGCTCCAGCACGCGAATGCCGTCCGAACCCTCGCCGGTTCCCTCCGACCCACTACTCTCCACCACAAAGGGACGTCGAGTACGCGACGCCCTCGACTTGTGTACCGCTTCCCCCTCACCTACTGAGTCCTCCAAAGAAACTGATGCGGCTTATTTCTGAGACACGTGTGGAAGCACCAGGTGTGAGTTCGAACTCAATTTGTATTGAAGGAGATTGCCTGCCCGTCTGCCGACCTTCGGTTGACCTTCTGGGACCTACGATGAGCTCGGAAAGACTTTGAAGGTTGGGCTCGGATCGGAAGGGTCGGATCCGAGGTCTTGTGTACCTGCAGACGGTCCTGAGACACCGGGGTTTGTCCCGGTGGCGGACCCTCCGACGCTCTAGTCAGTCTCTGTGAGAGAGTAGCAATAACTAGGTATATTTAAGTGGCAAAAGATTGATTACCTCCAAAAGGTGGGTGAGGGTCTAGTATTTATAGAGAATCCCAACCGGGTTAGGTTCCGCTTGGGGGCCGGGTTTGGATCCGAAAGCCCATGGGCCTGACGTGGCAGAAGGCCCAGGGGGTTTAGGGCGGTTGTGGTGATACCAGGAGTGGTATAGGGCTGATGTGGCGAAACCCTTGGCGGTATTTGGAGCTGACGTGGCCCATCGTGAGTCCTCTGTGCCTCTGGGGGAATCGGAGGGCCTAGGCTGCGCCAGGTCATCCTTCCGCCCCGCCAGAGAGGGGGGACGGCCTGAGGGACTGCTCCGGATCGGACTCCGGGGGATACTGAGGCTCGTCAGTACGATGAAGCAGGCACTGTGAGGGCAAACAAGAGGTTCGGCGCCGACCCTGAAGGGGTCCGGAGCCGAACCAGGTTGTAATTTTTGCTTTTCTGAGTAGGAATTGTATTGGGCCCTGGTTGGGCCTCAGGCCATTTTTACACTGTCACACAAGCCCCCCACTCCTGCAGGGGGTGCGGGAGCTAGCCGTGGAGGAGTGTTTATGGTTGTAGAAAAGAATGGGAGGGCGAATCACAGGGCCTTCCTGGTGGTGCTGTCCTGAGGCTTTGACCGGACCTCGAGTTTGTCGAGGGTTTATGGGTAGGCGAAGGCGATGGCGAACCGTCGGTATCTTCCGGAGAGGATTACCCTGGTGCCTGCCAGAACCTCGAGAGGACGAGGGTTTATGTGTCGACGAGGGTGATGGCGAGCCGTTGTTTCTTCCTGAGAAGAGTACCCGGGTGCCAGACCGGACCTCGAGCTGGCGAGGGATTAGGGGCCGGTAAGGGTGAAGGCGAGCCGTTGTTTCTTCCTGAGAAGAGTACCCAGGGGCCAGACCGAACCTCGAGGTGAGGGGGAATTATGGGCTGGTAAGGGTGATGGCCAGCCGGTGGATCTTCCGAAGAAGAGTACCCAGGTGCCAGACCGGACCTCGAGCTGGCGAGGAATTACGGGTCGGTGAGGGTGAAGGCGAGCCGTTGTTTCTTCCTGAGAAGAGTACCCCGGTGCCAGACCGAACCTCAAGATGAGGGGGAATTATGGGTCGGTAAGGGTGATGGCCAGCCGGTGGATCTTCCGAAGAAGAGTACCCAGGTGCCGGACCGGACCTCGAGCTGGCGAGGGATTACGGGTCGGTGAGGGTGAAGGCGAGCCGTTGTTTCTTCCTGAGAAGAGTACCCTGGTGCCAGACCGAACCTCGAGATGAGGGGGAATTATGGGCCGGTAAGGGTGATGGCCAGCCGGTGGATCTTCCGAAGAAGAGTACCCGGGTGCCAGACCGGACCTCGAGCTGGCGAGGGATTAGGGGCCGGTAAGGGTGAAGGCGAGCCGTTGTTTCTTCCTGAGAAGAGTACCCAGGGGCCAGACCGAACCTCGAGGTGAGGGGGAATTATGGGCTGGTAAGAGTGATGGCCAGCCGGTGGATCTTCCGAAGAAGAGTACCCAGGTGCCAGACCGGACCTCGAGCTGGCGAGGAATTACGGGTCGGTGAGGGTGAAGGCGAGCCGTTGTTTCTTCCTGAGAAGAGTACCCCGGTGCCAGACCGAACCTCAAGATGAGGGGGAATTATGGGTCGGTAAGGGTGATGGCCAGCCGGTGGATCTTCCGAAGAAGAGTACCCAGGTGCCGGACCGGACCTCGAGCTGGCGAGGGATTACGGGTCGGTGAGGGTGAAGGCGAGCCGTTGTTTCTTCCTGAGAA